>VMBQ01009584.1:0-20042 GCA_007657795.1 Dreissena rostriformis
TTAAACAGAGCCCCATGAAAGTAAGGCTGTTGCACATTCATGAAATTTCACTAAAAATATACTAAAATTAAAACCGAAATACTTACTCCAACTAGGGAAGTGAAGATTTTTTTGAGTCCTGAGAATGACCCCATCTCTGACTCAGCTTTGTTCACACATTCTTCCATGACACTGACATTTTTGTGGACCATTGCAATAAAAGCCTGCAACATTAGACAAGAACATCAGTGACGATGATGGATGCTCCCAAACAATGCGCTTGGATTCTATGCATGGTGACCATTTTAGGTAATTTGTTTGAAACTGCAGGTTGATTGACAATTTAACAGTCCAAACAAGCTGTATCGTGCCAAAATATTTATGTCCAAATGTGGCCTTTGACCCATTAAGTGTGACATAGACCTTTGAGCTACAAACATAAGTCTTGCATTCAAAATGCTATGTGAACATGTTGAATACTTATAAATTTAAATATAAGTGATGAAGTTGGGACAAGCTCAGGAAGGTGTATACATGTACACACATACACTGAAAACCTAGCTACATGTATAATGAGCTGTACACACATACACTGAAAACCTAGCTACATGTATAATGAGCTGTACACACATACACTGAAAACCTAGCTACATGTATAATGAGCTGTACACACATACACTGAAAACCTAGCTACATGTATAATGAGCTGTACACACATACACTGAAAACCTAGCTACATGTATAATGAGCTGTACACACATACACTGAAAACCTAGCTACATGTATAATGAGCTGTACACACATACACTGAAAACCTAGCTACATGTATAATGAGCTGTACACACATACACTGAAAACCTAGCTACATGTATAATGAGCTGTACACACATACACTGAAAACCTAGCTACATGTATAATGAGCTGTACACACATACACTGAAAACCTAGCTACATGTATAATGAGCTGTACACACATACACTGAAAACCTAGCTACATGTATAATGAGCTGTACACACATACACTGAAAACCTAGCTACATGTATAATGAGCTGTACACACATACACTGAAAACCTAGCTACATGTATAATGAGCTGTACACACATACACTGAAAACCTAGCTACATGTATAATGAGCTGTACACACATACACTGAAAACCTAGCTACATGTATAATGAGCTGTACACACATACACTGAAAACCTAGCTACATGTATAATGAGCTGTACACACATACACTGAAAACCTAGCTACATGTATAATGAGCTGTACACACATACACTGAAAACCTAGCTACATGTATAATGAGCTGTACACACATACACTGAAAACCTAGCTACATGTATAATGAGCTGTACACACATACACTGAAAACCTAGCTACATGTATAATGAGCTGTACACACATACACTGAAAACCTAGCTACATGTATAATGAGCTGTACACACATACACTGAAAACCTAGCTACATGTATAATGAGCTGTACACACATACACTGAAAACCTAGCTACATGTATAATGAGCTGTACACACATACACTGAAAACCTAGCTACATGTATAATGAGCTGTACACACATACACTGAAAACCTAGCTACATGTATAATGAGCTGTACACACATACACTGAAAACCTAGCTACATGTATAATGAGCTGTACACACATACACTGAAAACCTAGCTACATGTATAATGAGCTGTACACACATACACTGAAAACCTAGCTACATGTATAATGAGCTGTACACACATACACTGAAAACCTAGCTACATGTATAATGAGCTGTACACACATACACTGAAAACCTAGCTACATGTATAATGAGCTGTACACACATACACTGAAAACCTAGCTACATGTATAATGAGCTGTACACACATACACTGAAAACCTAGCTACATGTATAATGAGCTGTACACACATACACTGAAAACCTAGCTACATGTATAATGAGCTGTACACACATACACTGAAAACCTAGCTACATGTATAATGAGCTGTACACACATACACTGAAAACCTAGCTACATGTATAATGAGCTGTACACACATACACTGAAAACCTAGCTACATGTATAATGAGCTGTACACACATACACTGAAAACCTAGCTACATGTATAATGAGCTGTACACACATACACTGAAAACCTAGCTACATGTATAATGAGCTGTACACACATACACTGAAAACCTAGCTACATGTATAATGAGCTGTACACACATACACTGAAAACCTAGCTACATGTATAATGAGCTGTACACACATACACTGAAAACCTAGCTACATGTATAATGAGCTGTACACACATACACTGAAAACCTAGCTACATGTATAATGAGCTGTACACACATACACTGAAAACCTAGCTACATGTATAATGAGCTGTACACACATACACTGAAAACCTAGCTACATGTATAATGAGCTGTACACACATACACTGAAAACCTAGCTACATGTATAATGAGCTGTACACACATACACTGAAAACCTAGCTACATGTATAATGAGCTGTACACACATACACTGAAAACCTAGCTACATGTATAATGAGCTGTACACACATACACTGAAAACCTAGCTACATGTATAATGAGCTGTACACACATACACTGAAAACCTAGCTACATGTATAATGAGCTGTACACACATACACTGAAAACCTAGCTACATGTATAATGAGCTGTACACACATACACTGAAAACCTAGCTACATGTATAATGAGCTGTACACACATACACTGAAAACCTAGCTACATGTATAATGAGCTGTACACACATACACTGAAAACCTAGCTACATGTATAATGAGCTGTACACACATACACTGAAAACCTAGCTACATGTATAATGAGCTGTACACACATACACTGAAAACCTAGCTACATGTATAATGAGCTGTACACACATACACTGAAAACCTAGCTACATGTATAATGAGCTGTACACACATACACTGAAAACCTAGCTACATGTATAATGAGCTGTACACACATACACTGAAAACCTAGCTACATGTATAATGAGCTGTACACACATACACTGAAAACCTAGCTACATGTATAATGAGCTGTACACACATACACTGAAAACCTAGCTACATGTATAATGAGCTGTACACACATACACTGAAAACCTAGCTACATGTATAATGAGCTGTACACACATACACTGAAAACCTAGCTACATGTATAATGAGCTGTACACACATACACTGAAAACCTAGCTACATGTATAATGAGCTGTACACACATACACTGAAAACCTAGCTACATGTATAATGAGCTGTACACACATACACTGAAAACCTAGCTACATGTATAATGAGCTGTACACACATACACTGAAAACCTAGCTACATGTATAATGAGCTGTACACACATACACTGAAAACCTAGCTACATGTATAATGAGCTGTACACACATACACTGAAAACCTAGCTACATGTATAATGAGCTGTACACACATACACTGAAAACCTAGCTACATGTATAATGAGCTGTACACACATACACTGAAAACCTAGCTACATGTATAATGAGCTGTACACACATACACTGAAAACCTAGCTACATGTATAATGAGCTGTACACACATACACTGAAAACCTAGCTACATGTATAATGAGCTGTACACACATACACTGAAAACCTAGCTACATGTATAATGAGCTGTACACACATACACTGAAAACCTAGCTACATGTATAATGAGCTGTACACACATACACTGAAAACCTAGCTACATGTATAATGAGCTGTACACACATACACTGAAAACCTAGCTACATGTATAATGAGCTGTACACACATACACTGAAAACCTAGCTACATGTATAATGAGCTGTACACACATACACTGAAAACCTAGCTACATGTATAATGAGCTGTACACACATACACTGAAAACCTAGCTACATGTATAATGAGCTGTACACACATACACTGAAAACCTAGCTACATGTATAATGAGCTGTACACACATACACTGAAAACCTAGCTACATGTATAATGAGCTGTACACACATACACTGAAAACCTAGCTACATGTATAATGAGCTGTACACACATACACTGAAAACCTAGCTACATGTATAATGAGCTGTACACACATACACTGAAAACCTAGCTACATGTATAATGAGCTGTACACACATACACTGAAAACCTAGCTACATGTATAATGAGCTGTACACACATACACTGAAAACCTAGCTACATGTATAATGAGCTGTACACACATACACTGAAAACCTAGCTACATGTATAATGAGCTGTACACACATACACTGAAAACCTAGCTACATGTATAATGAGCTGTACACACATACACTGAAAACCTAGCTACATGTATAATGAGCTGTACACACATACACTGAAAACCTAGCTACATGTATAATGAGCTGTACACACATACACTGAAAACCTAGCTACATGTATAATGAGCTGTACACACATACACTGAAAACCTAGCTACATGTATAATGAGCTGTACACACATACACTGAAAACCTAGCTACATGTATAATGAGCTGTACACACATACACTGAAAACCTAGCTACATGTATAATGAGCTGTACACACATACACTGAAAACCTAGCTACATGTATAATGAGCTGTACACACATACACTGAAAACCTAGCTACATGTATAATGAGCTGTACACACATACACTGAAAACCTAGCTACATGTATAATGAGCTGTACACACATACACTGAAAACCTAGCTACATGTATAATGAGCTGTACACACATACACTGAAAACCTAGCTACATGTATAATGAGCTGTACACACATACACTGAAAACCTAGCTACATGTATAATGAGCTGTACACACATACACTGAAAACCTAGCTACATGTATAATGAGCTGTACACACATACACTGAAAACCTAGCTACATGTATAATGAGCTGTACACACATACACTGAAAACCTAGCTACATGTATAATGAGCTGTACACACATACACTGAAAACCTAGCTACATGTATAATGAGCTGTACACACATACACTGAAAACCTAGCTACATGTANGAGTCCTCATGAATATAAAGACACTGAACAAGTTTGAAAAGAATCGGATGAAAACTGTGGAGTTTATCGCGTAAACAAGATAAAGTCTAACGGACGCACGCAAACACACACGGACGGACGGACGGACGACGGAAACCACACCATGACATAAGCTCTTCCAGCCTTCGGCCAGTAGAGCTAAAAACAAGTGCATGCACTTTTGTCCATTCAACGTTATACATACACACTAATGAGCTGTACACACATACACTGAAAACCTAGCTACACGTATAATGAGCTGTACACACATACACTGAAAACCTAGCTACATGTATAATGAGCTGTTAACACATACACTGAAAACCTAGCTGCATGTATAATGAGCAAACTGCAAGAGGTGTATACATGTACACACATACACTGAAAACCAAGGTACATGTGTAATGAGCTTACTGCAAGAGGAATAGGCCAAAACAGAAATACAGAAAATGATAAGCTATAAATAATGAATTCAATGTTCTTATTTATAATAAAAAGCATTTGCTTGTGACTAATTGATAGGTCCTTTTTCAAATTGAGTCTAAACTTTAAACTAACAAAGTTTTAAAGAGGTCACAGTGGGGTAGTGAATATGGTGTCTGCCAAGCGATGGGGAGGTCATGGGTTCGATCCCCACAGTTGGAGCGTATAGTCCCCGAAAGACAACAAGTACTGGTTCTAGTCCCAGCAAACAGACTCGAGAGCATTTCAAATAAGACGTAGGCTTTCAATGCAATCAATCTAAAATAAATAGTTTTAAACTAAATTGAGTCAATACCTCTAGCTGGTCCACTCTTGCAAATATACTGCTCATTTCATCACATTTAGCATTGATATTCTGTACATTGTCCACGCATAAACTGGTATCACTTCGTACCTGTCAACAGAAAGTAAATGAGCCTCGCTCTGTGAAAAGGGGGTTTAATGCAAGTGCGTAAAGAGTCGTCCCAGATAAGCCTGTGCAGTCTACACAGGCTAATCAGGGACGAAACTTTCCGCTTTTATGGTATTTTTCGTTTAAAGAAAGTCACTTTTAAGCAAAAATCCTGTATTTGCGGAAAGAGTCGTCCCTGACTAGCCCATGTGGACTGCACAGGCTAATCTGGGACAACACTTTACGCACATGCATTAAACCCCCTTTTCACAGAGCGAGGCTCATATGTATTGATGAGCCCTGGGCCTGTATTAACAAATCAAGTATTAGACAGAAGTTTTAGAATAAAGAATATTCTTAAAACTGTAATGTTTTATAAAAAGTATCATTAGAACTTAGAACTTAAGTCTCATTTGGGCTATAAATCTAATATTTAATATTTACATTGTTTGTTTTTTATAGAACAATATGTTAATGAGATGAGCATTCTTGGTAGCATATTTGTGTCGACTCGTGTTCTGATAAAAATGGTCAAAATTAAAACATGTGCGTTAAGTGTCATCTCAGATGAGCCTGTGCAGTCTGCACAGGCTAATCAGGGACGACAATTTCCACCTAAATTGTTTTTTTGCTAAGAAGAGACTTCATTTAAACAAAAAATTCCATAAAAGCGGAAATTGTCGTCCCTGATTAGCCTGTGCGGACTGGGGCGACACTTTTCGCACATGCATTATGCCCAGTTTTCTCAGAACACGCCTCATATATCTTCAAACTCTAAACTATGTTTTCTTTGATCTAAGTCTACTCTTTATTCTAAAGACTACAAATTGATTGCTGAATACGGGCCCATGTTTATATATGAATGTATTTATACTTGTAAATCAATGATTATTAGACAACAGAGTTATGACAGTGATTTATACTTATAGGGTGCAGGATCACCTGACTGTGGGGTTCACATTTAAACTTAAAGGGATGTAAACACACTGGTAAGTGGTGCTTTTTTTCAAATTACTTAAAAAAAAAAAAAAATCTTAAGTATTTCAACTAGTGCATAAAAGACAGTTTTCGATGCTGCTTATGGCAATGTGAAATACATCAAAATTACTTTATTAAATAAGCCAGTGTTTTTGTTCAAATTCGATGTGTACAGCTTTCATGTACACTTTTATGCTGCATGCAACATGAAATTGTGTCACCGATTTCAGGCGTTTTCAAGGATTTATTCTTAATTCTTAAGATATCTGCACAAACTGCAACAAAAACTGTCTTTTATGCACTAAAGATGTATTTCAATAACTCGCGATATTTGCGAAAATTAAAGTATTTACATTCTGTCAAGCCAATTTGTGAACCCCATGTGAACCCCGTTGAACCTGCACCATGACAATACAAATGCAAAATTCAACAACTGATAGTACTTTTTTAACATACTTTAAGTCGTCTGTTCTCAGATTTTCAGAGATCTGATCATTTAGTATTACCACAAAAATGTAGTAAAAATAATTAAAACATAAGCCAGTATTGAGAAAACTAATGGACACAGAGTGTTTTCATTTAACAAGACATGATTGGCATTTTGGGAGCAAAATCTAACAAATTAGCACTGTGCTATTTAGGTTTGAACATTTAAGTGTGCATTTTTTACATTTTGTTTGGAATAGATATGTATTGTAGCACACATATTTTTCAAATAACCAACAAAAAGCATTACAAAACATTTATATTTCAATTTATTTTGATTGATGATTAGCCATAATAAATTTAAATACTTTTTTTTTCTTAGAAATTAATTGTATTTTGGTGTTTTAATATAATTCATACTTACTCTTTCTAAATCTATGACAATTCTTTTTTAATGTTTGAATCTGTCAACAGGTTCCTTCAAACTAGAACTTGGTCAACCTGTGTAATAACTCAATTACAAGAAAAATCACCTAATTTCATACTCACAGTATCTACAAGTCCACCAAACTCATCGAGTCTTGTCAACATGTCATCTATGCTGTTGTAAAAGGACTGCTTCTGCATTAACAAGATTCAAACAAGGGTAAAAAAAATATATCTAGTAACAAAATAATGGAGTTGCACTTTAATGATTTAATCAATTAAAAATCCAAACATGTATTTCGAGTAATACATTTATTGCTTGTGTATCATATTATGTGCATTATATTTGTACAGTGATTTGCAAACGAATGTATAACTGATTGCATATAATATAACTGTACCTTCTGAAATAAAATAAAGTTATGAGTGAACGTTATTAAAATCCCACACATCACTTTCACACACATGTAGTTTTTTTTACAATTCAGCTTCTTATTCTCTAGACCTCAAGTATAAAGGGGACCTCATGCTTACAAATGGTTCATGTTTGGCACACACTATTTAATAATAAGTAACATTTGTGCCAAATAATTTAAAATCATGCAATGCATGTGAAAGTTAAAGCTCCCCAAAGCCCCTTTTGACAACATCATGCTTTTTTGTGTGTTTTCAAGTTTCGTTAAATTCCTGTCAAATGTCTCTTTTATTATCCCCACGCTTTTTGAAAAAAAGGTGGGGATATTGTGGTTATCTCCTCCGTCCATCCGTCCTGGCCACTATCTCCTCCTACACTATAAGCACTAGAACCTTNGACACTTAATGCACACGCATGCAGCCCAGTTGTCCCAGAAACAAGAACTTATATTTTGTGTGTTTGAAGGTAACTTGTGCATGATCACTGGAGGCCACAACTTGGGCGTGTGGGTATCATCCAGCACAGGAACAGACACCCGGGCTCCTAACTTGTCATTACTAAAATATGAGCCTCGCACTGAGAAACCGGGCTAACTGCATGAACGTAAAGTGTCGTCCCAGCCTGTGCAGTCCGCTTTTATGGGCTCTGGGATGACACCTTACGCACATGCATTAAGCCCCGTTTTCCCAGAGCGACGCTTATATGTATTAAATGTCGCAAAAAGTTACAAAAAAGTATTTTCCTCAATATAAATATTTTGTTCAAATGTAATCACTTTTTTTCAAATGACGTCATAAACTCAGCGAAATGATCCAGTTAAACTTATTTTGTTTTAATAAAAAGGTTTACTGAATAAAAAGTGGGATAAATAGAATAATAGGTAAGTGTTTATTATAGATCAGGTTTATCATATGTTTAGTCGCTATAGGAAATAAAAAAAACGCCTAATTCACAAATTTCAAACTGGCAATGAATATCTTTATTCTGTGCCTGTTTTCACCAACCCATTCTTAGACTTGACAAGAAAGAATACACATAGACTCATGAGAATATACTTCATACCCGTAGTTTGAATATATATAGTCTTCAAATGTTTCTCATTTCATAAATAAAAAAATAAAATCATGAAGAATGATTTTTTGGAAGGTGTTAAATGTCATTACAGACCCAACATGTATATACTTTCAGAACATTACGTTTCAAGATTTTTTTTTTTTTTTTTTTTTTTTTTTTTTTTTTTTTTTTTTTTTTTTTTTTTTTTNGTTTCTGCCGGGGACACAAGGGTTTAGATGTCAAGGTTTCTGCCGGGGACACAAGGGTTTAGATGTCAAGGTTTCTGCCGGGGACACAAGGGTTTAGATGTCAAGGTTTCTGCCGGGGACACAAGGGTTTAGATGTCAAGGTTTCTGCCGGGGACACAAGGGTTTAGATGTCAAGGTTTCTGCCGGGGACACAAGGGTTTAGATGTCAAGGTTTCTGCCGGGGACACAAGGGTTTAGATGTCAAGGTTTCTGCCGGGGACACAAGGGTTTAGATGTCAAGGTTTCTGCCGGGGACACAAGGGTTTAGATGTCAAGGTTTCTGCCGGGGACACAAGGGTTTAGATGTCAAGGTTTCTGCCGGGGACACAAGGGTTTAGATGTCAAGGTTTCTGCCGGGGACACAAGGGTTTAGATGTCAAGGTTTCTGCCGGGGACACAAGGGTTTAGATGTCAAGGTTTCTGCCGGGGACACAAGGGTTTAGATGTCAAGGTTTCTGCCGGGGACACAAGGGTTTAGATGTCAAGGTTTCTGCCGGGGACACAAGGGTTTAGATGTCAAGGTTTCTGCCGGGGACACAAGGGTTTAGATGTCAAGGTTTCTGCCGGGGACACAAGGGTTTAGATGTCAAGGTTTCTGCCGGGGACACAAGGGTTTAGATGTCAAGGTTTCTGCCGGGGACACAAGGGTTTAGATGTCAAGGTTTCTGCCGGGGACACAAGGGTTTAGATGTCAAGGTTTCTGCCGGGGACACAAGGGTTTAGATGTCAAGGTTTCTGCCGGGGACACAAGGGTTTAGATGTCAAGGTTTCTGCCGGGGACACAAGGGTTTAGATGTCAAGGTTTCTGCCGGGGACACAAGGGTTTAGATGTCAAGGTTTCTGCCGGGGACACAAGGGTTTAGATGTCAAGGTTTCTGCCGGGGACACAAGGGTTTAGATGTCAAGGTTTCTGCCGGGGACACAAGGGTTTAGATGTCAAGGTTTCTGCCGGGGACACAAGGGTTTAGATGTCAAGGTTTCTGCCGGGGACACAAGGGTTTAGATGTCAAGGTTTCTGCCGGGGACACAAGGGTTTAGATGTCAAGGTTTCTGCCGGGGACACAAGGGTTTAGATGTCAAGGTTTCTGCCGGGGACACAAGGGTTTAGATGTCAAGGTTTCTGCCGGGGACACAAGGGTTTAGATGTCAAGGTTTCTGCCGGGGACACAAGGGTTTAGATGTCAAGGTTTCTGCCGGGGACACAAGGGTTTAGATGTCAAGGTTTCTGCCGGGGACACAAGGGTTTAGATGTCAAGGTTTCTGCCGGGGACACAAGGGTTTAGATGTCAAGGTTTCTGCCGGGGACACAAGGGTTTAGATGTCAAGGTTTCTGCCGGGGACACAAGGGTTTAGATGTCAAGGTTTCTGCCGGGGACACAAGGGTTTAGATGTCAAGGTTTCTGCCGGGGACACAAGGGTTTAGATGTCAAGGTTTCTGCCGGGGACACAAGGGTTTAGATGTCAAGGTTTCTGCCGGGGACACAAGGGTTTAGATGTCAAGGTTTCTGCCGGGGACACAAGGGTTTAGATGTCAAGGTTTCTGCCGGGGACACAAGGGTTTAGATGTCAAGGTTTCTGCCGGGGACACAAGGGTTTAGATGTCAAGGTTTCTGCCGGGGACACAAGGGTTTAGATGTCAAGGTTTCTGCCGGGGACACAAGGGTTTAGATGTCAAGGTTTCTGCCGGGGACACAAGGGTTTAGATGTCAAGGTTTCTGCCGGGGACACAAGGGTTTAGATGTCAAGGTTTCTGCCGGGGACACAAGGGTTTAGATGTCAAGGTTTCTGCCGGGGACACAAGGGTTTAGATGTCAAGGTTTCTGCCGGGGACACAAGGGTTTAGATGTCAAGGTTTCTGCCGGGGACACAAGGGTTTAGATGTCAAGGTTTCTGCCGGGGACACAAGGGTTTAGATGTCAAGGTTTCTGCCGGGGACACAAGGGTTTAGATGTCAAGGTTTCTGCCGGGGACACAAGGGTTTAGATGTCAAGGTTTCTGCCGGGGACACAAGGGTTTAGATGTCAAGGTTTCTGCCGGGGACACAAGGGTTTAGATGTCAAGGTTTCTGCCGGGGACACAAGGGTTTAGATGTCAAGGTTTCTGCCGGGGACACAAGGGTTTAGATGTCAAGGTTTCTGCCGGGGACACAAGGGTTTAGATGTCAAGGTTTCTGCCGGGGACACAAGGGTTTAGATGTCAAGGTTTCTGCCGGGGACACAAGGGTTTAGATGTCAAGGTTTCTGCCGGGGACACAAGGGTTTAGATGTCAAGGTTTCTGCCGGGAACACAAGGGTTTATTGGTCAAGGTTTCTGCCGGGGACACAAGGGTTTATTGGTCAAGGTTTTTGCCGGGGACACAAGGGTTTATTGGTCAAGGTTTTTGCCGGGGACACAAGGGTTTATTGAATGCAGTATCTTGCTATTTTATCTTTGTTCATTTCCTAATTAACATTAACAATGAGTACATGTATATACTGAATCATTAGTAAACTGGAAAATATGGCAGTCATGTTAATCTAACTGTCTTATGTTTTACTGTTATTATGTCGTTTGGTCAACACAAAAACATTTTGGACTGAATTAATTTAACTGCAGCATTTAATGTTGAAAATTATGTTCAGCTGCTGTTAATGCTTACCTATTGAATGGCCTTTGTTTTTGCATTTAACACAATTTTTACAAGATCCGCTACAGCTGCAAGGGACACATTTGACTACTTACAGTTAAACTCATCACAAGCAACATGATGCAGATATTTTAGAGCATATCCTGATGCTTAACTTTTCATATTGACATAGCTTGTTAAATTCTTATTTATTAGAACTAGCGAGGGTATTGAATATATTCTAATACATGTACCAAATAGGTATTTAAATAATACGAAGGAATACAAATACCTGCTTGAACAAAAACTGTCCTGTTGTTATGCAGCCCATGTTCATTATTGTTCATTTAATTTAGCATTGTTCTGGTGGAAAAATTGGGCTTAATGTGTTAGTCCACACAGGCTAATAAGGGACAACACTTTTCCCCTAAACTGGATTTTTCGCTTTGAAGAGACTTCCTTTAAACGAAGTATTCCATAAAAGCAGAAAGTGTTGTCCCTGATTAGCCTGTGCAGACTGCACAGGCTAATCAGGGACATTTTACGCACATGCATTAAGTTCTTTTTTACCAGAAAGCGGCCCATCTCATTGTTAGTCTGCCTGTTATTTTAGGCTGCTGGGATGAAGCCCGATGTGTTTTACTGCACCCAGCTTCTCGAGGAGACAGGTATCTGCGTTGTGCCAGGCTCAGGGTTCGGTCAGAAGGAGGGCACTTACCACTTCAGGCAAGTGAATCAGCCTCAGAGTTCTTACACTGGAATCTATTTATTTTAGCTAGATTGCATAGAAAGCCTAAGGCTTATTGAAATGCTCGCGAGTCAGTTTGCTGGGTAGAACCAGTACTTTGTGTCTTTGGATGAGATCTAAAAAACACTCCCATAGTGATGATCTAACTCGTGACCTCCCGGTCGCTAGGCGGACTCTGTATCCACTACACCACGGCGATATTTAATACGAGGTCGGCCAAGCGGTTCTTAGAGCAAACTCTATGATTAAGGCATACACATGTTGTGGTTTGAGTGTGAAACAATTGTGTCTCATAATCATAATGAAATGTAAAGTGTATTCTTGAAACAGTTTTGTAGTAAAAAAGAACAACACTGTAAAATGTATTTCCTGTATGATTTTCCCACTGAAATCACCGCATTGAATTATTTGTTTGGTATAATTTATTAAGAAATGGGCTACATTGGGAGCAGGCATATTTATAAATAAATAGTTATACGGTCATGTTTAATTCTTACAAGTTGTTTGTTTTTGTTGTTGGTTGTTGTTGGTTTTTGTATAGAAAAAATACAAGATGCAGTAATTGAGTTGAGTAGATTAACCCTTTGAGCGCTGGAACCGGATTTTAAAGGCCTTTGCAAACAGTTTGGATCCAGATGAGACGCCACAAAAGGTGGCGTCTCATCAGGATCCAAACTGTTTGCTATTCTGATAGTATTCTTTGAAAAAAAAACGAAGAAAATGCTAATTTTAGAAATTTAGCAGACAACATTTTAGCAGATGACAAATTTCCCAGCATGCAAAGGGTTAAGAATATTATGAATCTAAGTATTGTTTCTGTGTTTCAGGACGACCATTTTACCCCCTGTTGAAAAGCTGCAAGTGTTTATGGACAAGTTTAAAGTCTTCCACAAGAACTTCGTACAGAAGTACCAGTAAACATAACAGATTAGTCTTCTTGTTTGTATACAGAATATATATTTTGATATTGAGAGACCAGTATACATGTATGTTTTTGAATTCAAATGAGTTAAGCAAAAGATATTGGGATTTTTTCAACAGATTGCAAAAGATATATGAAATTGCTTATTTTCTAAGACACTTATTACAGATTTTTTTTAAGAATTATGATGCTAAGAATTAAGATGCCTTTTATGCTGGGGCAGAGCCACATTCCGCATCTGCCCTTAATCAGCCAACCCACCCAAATTGGCATTTTAAAATGTAAGATTATTTTGTGGTTGGTTTTCATCAAAACAGATGATTACAGTAACAACACTTCTTAAAAAAAATGAAATGATCATGGGATTATTTCAACATTTAATTTCTTTTTGTCTATACGACCCCCTAAATGTAAATATGCAACGCGGAGAATCTATAAAGCATATTGCTCACGTACATTAATCTGGGCCCTCATTGTGTCTATGATAAAATTGAATCAATTTGTAAAATGCATACACCTTTTTTTTGTCAGTAAACACTTTTTATAATAATTACAATTGAATAAGGAAACCAGCAACAAAAACATATATGTGCATGTTTGAGTTCATAAATCAGTTAATGTCGCTGCGTTCAAAAAGCAAGATCATTTTCTTCCCTCAAATAGAGCATCAATTTCAAATCAGCTACCTTAAGAAATATTTAAATATGTGGCAACACTGTATTTTAATTTACTGCTGCTTGTTATTGAAGGTTGAATGATAGAAATAGACAACATTAATTACAATAAGCTTATCACGATCCCCAATGAACGTTTGTACACAACCACGACACTTTAACAATAGGTTCACTAATTTCAAAAATATTGTTGAGTGTTCAAAACCTTCCAAATGTGGCAGATTTAGGCACTGCACTAGTATGCATCTGTTAGATATTTTTAACCTTGATGCTTTCCTTTGGCCAAAATTCTTTTTGGTGCAGCATTGTTTATTTTGGATTGTTTAATGTTTGTGCCATGCACTGTATAATAATTGTGATAATTGTGACTTATTTCACAAGATGTGTATTTTGAATTCTTATTATTAAACATAATAATTTAAATGTATGAGCCAGAAATATTTAGATTTGGGTATTTGAAAATGTTGTTGTTACTGATGTGTAATTTCATTTTGTGCTTTAAATGGGAATTTATGAGTGCTATTAGTTTGTTGATGTGAAGTGGAATTGTTATTGAAATTGTGAAAAGTAGAATGTTAGATCCTTAATCAATTTTTATATCAGGTCAACAACATTTTGCTACTGTTACCATTATACATGTATTTTGACTCTTTAACAATATACTTGTTTAATACTTTCTTAGTACATGTACTGCTATGCAACAAAGTTTACTGTTTAAATAGCTTTTGTGATGATGCCAAAAAATATTATTTCCAAAGCTATTAAGATTTTTTCTGTTGCCTGGATGCAATCAGTTACATTTTATGAAGTCTATTTATTGTTTAATCATGGTGCACTTCTACTGTCAGGAACATGTATAATTTAATAATTAATTAATCTAAATGTGTTAAAAAATAAGAACCCAGACTTGTTTAAGCAAAAAACTTTGCCTATTTTATGTTGCTATCTTCAAATGTCCATATATTTAAATTCCTGGGCGAATCTCAAAAACTGTTTTACTGTACAAGGTCATGTTATACATGTACCTTTAAATAGAAATTGCTTTAGTGATTGAAAATATTACTAGTCAATGTATTCAGCTATATATAGGATTTATATTGGACATTATAGTGGCAGCAAGAAGGGTGTTTGATTCAATGCATGTATAATCATGTTTTAAGAAACAAGTGTTAGTGTTAACCTTGAATTGTTATAGGTTTTGGATAATAAACTTACATGAAATGATTATTTTGTATGTTGTTGTTTTTTTCAGTGCTTGTTTTTCATCATTTATAAAAGGTGATACATACATGGTTAGAAAAAAATAATGACTTGATTCTTTCATAAGATAATAATTTACGTACTGGGACATAATTATTTGTAGGCTACTGTTCAGTCTAGTATAGGTCCTGAGTTCATGAATTTCCTGAGTACTGTACTGTTAAAGTAAAAACTGCAAAAACCTAAACATTCCTAATATATACTAAGTTGACAACTTGACAGTGCTTTCATTTAAAAAGCCCTATTTGCCTGGATTTGCTTTGACAATTGCTTCAAACACTAAACTGTTTTTGAACAATACATGTATGAGAGAAAACTACGATCTTGCCAATAGTTATCTCCCTATTTCATTATGTCAGTAGTACTCTTCATTATCCTCCAATTGCAATAAAATATTATGATCATTTTGTTTGTATATTTGGAAGTTTCACTGTTTTAAGGTAGCGCACCCGTAATGGGCACCTTTTCAAATATAATCTAATGTATTATTTTCTAAATCAGCATCATCTCACTGAACTACATGCAAATTTTAGGTAGGCTTTCCATGCTTAAAAAAAATATACTGATTATTTAAAAACCACCCCAGTTTTTTGTCCAGTGTATTTGCACCCCTGGGGTATATGAAAGTTTCATAATTCATCTAGATTTCCAAAAATGGGCATGCAGTTGGTGTGTATAGATGCAGTAAAGGTGTTTAAAGTTTAAACACGATGAAATAAGTATTCTTTTACAGACATTTATTTTTTATAACTTGTTATCTATGGAAGAGCGTCATGACATGTAAGTGGTTTCAGCCAAGTAGAAATTGGGTTGGTTAAAAACAAAGTGTCATAAATTAAAAATAGCTTCATTTAAGTACTATTTTAAACGTAGTTTTTATAGATACACTAACTACTATTTTGCTGCAAAAATACCAAGAAATAGACAGATTTACCGTTTACTTTTTGAAATAAAAATGCAACATGCATGATTCGTATTTTCAGCAGTAAATCACCCAATTTACCCATAACATTGTTTTAATTTTAAGAATTGAAGAATTTGCATAAAAATTGCAACATATTTAACAATAAACATAACTGATATGCTATATTAAATCAAATAACGTTAGAAAAGAAATAAAACGCGTCGCAAAAAGTATGCTGTGTCGGGCGGATTCGAACCTGCGCAGGAAGATCCCAAAAGATTTCAAGTCTATCACCGTAACCACTCGGCCACGACAATTTTACTGTATTACCTTAAATTAGATATCCATAAATAAACAGGTAAAAAGGCTCTTCCATCTTAGAAGAAATCACGGGAAATCATTACGGATTCGCTACATTAATAGCATTTCAGGCTTCGCACAGTTTATAGACAGTTAACCTACTTGCTGTTGAAAGGCAGTTTAGCTAATCTACATTTTGAAGCAATTCACCAGTACTAAAGCTTGATTAGTCATTGTCGGCCTGGACACTACTAAAAAGTACCCAGGGTACTCTTGATTATAAAGGGTGCATTTAAGCCTATTTTCAATACTTGGGGTACTAAGTAGTACCTGATCCAACAACAACCCATCGAGCAATACTAAGAGCAAATATTTACATTAGTAACTGACAACTACCATACTTATGTAAGGTAAAATGGACTTAGAAATAATGTAATGACCAATCTCAAGCCAGTCAATGTAGCTGGGCAGAGAATTTCTACTTGAACCCTACATTGACACTCCAGCGCTGAACACATAAACTAAGCCAGCTTGCAGTGCTGATTTGGTCCACTGCTAGTAGCTGGATCGAATTAAGGACCATACGGACCATGGACCATACGGCCCAGACTATACGGCCCAGATTTGTGGACCATACGGCCCAGATTTGTGGACCATACGACCCAGGTTTGCGGACCATACGGCCCAGATTTGCGGACCATATGGACAATGTCTGCAATTATATTCATTGGTGTTCCACCAATATTTTATTAATAAATTATTTAAGTTGCTGTAATTACACGGAATATATTTACGTTATTGCGTTGTTTAATGACAATATACTTGTTTTAATTTGAACATTTGCGGACCATACGGGCAATGTCTTAATCAATAAATATTTCATATTCAGTCAGAAATGTAAGAATACATTTAATTTAAAAAAAAAGACTTTTGCTGTAAATACACAGCAATTTTAATATTATTTCATCGTTTAGTGATATAAATATAGATAACCGCACTTTGTAAATTTCTTTATTATTATTGATGTAATATCCATAATACACACCAATTCGAGGCACATATAAATTAGACACGTCTTATCAAATACATATCTTTATACAACAAATATGTTCTATTATTTTATCGTTTAGTGATACAATTATAGATAACCGCACTTTGTAAATTTCTGTATTATTTGTTATAATATCCATAATACACATCAATTTGAGGCACATATAAATTAAACACGTCTTATCAAACACATATCTTTATGCAACAAATATTAATACAAAAAACATATAAAACAAATTCAAGAGATGTGGACAAACGAATGTACAAGAACAGACATGTATTACATAAAAAAACGATATAACAAATATCTGTACACAAATACATTTATAACAATTTGGAGAGATATAGAAAAACGAATGTACAAGAACAAACATTTATAATAAACAAGCAAACAACCAAACAGGTATATATGTTTACACTCAACCGTTCACACATGTCCATAAATCTACAAGACTCAATCTGCAACTCACTCGTACATACCAGTATTCGAAAGATCGTCGTATCTTGATATTTTTGAAAATAAAAAGCATAGGACCATTATTGCTAAATTACGATTGTCGTCTCACAAATTATAAAGCAACCGGTAGACACAAGAACATTATCAGAGATCAACGCAAATGTGTTTTATACAACCTCAATGATAACGAGTATGAATATCACTTTGTTCTTAAATGCCCTTATTATGCCGATGTTAGGAATATATTAATTCCGAAGTATTATAGATCTCGTCCAAATATGTTCAAGTTTATCGAACTACTTAATAGTTCAAACAAAATAGTGTTAAGAAAACTAGTCATGTACTGTTAAGAATGCTTTAAAATGCGAGACCTTGTCTTATTTATGTAGTATAAAATAAGTATATTTTTTTACAAAGATAATAAGCACACAATAATGTAAAACGTGTTGCAATTATTTAACTACTTTTTGACATTATGCGTTTCTATTAAATACAAAAGATAACATCATTTCGAAGATACAAAATATAATATAATTTCGAAGAAAGATCATCTTAAAAAAATAATAAAATACAACATGTTTGAGAATGTTTGAATCCGAGCCAGGTGGCGTCTAAAACTATATCACTAGGTCTTTTAAAGCGAAATATATAATTATCTCTATTATAACTGAAAGTGAAAGAACCTGTGAACACATTTTTCGACATGTAATATATCATTACCTAACAACATCTTTCACCTTAAACTCATATACTTGAGGAAAGGGTCTGGACAGTAGCGACAATTTCCCATCAGGCTAAGTGTACTGTATGAGTCTCGTTCTTGGAAAACTGGGCTTAATGCATGTATGTAAAGTGTTGTACCAGAGTAGCCTGTGCAGTCCGCACAGGAAAATCTGGGATGACACTTTCCACCTTAACTGAGCTTTCCTAAAGTGTTCCTGATTAGCCTTTGCGGACTGCACAGGCTTATCTTGGGAAGACACTTAATGCACATGCATGCAGCCCAGTTGTCCCAGAAACAAGAACTTATATTTTGTGTGTTTGAAGGTAACCTGTGCATGATCACTGGAGGCCACAACTTGGGGCGTGTGGGTATCATCCAGCACAGGGACAGACACCCGGGCTCCTAACTTGTCATTACTAAAATATGAGCCTCGCACTGAGAAACCGGGCTTACTGCATGAACGTAAAGTGTCGTCCCAGCCTGTGCAGTCCGCTTTTATGGACTCTGGGATGACACCTTACGCACATGCATTAAGCCCAGTTTTCCCAGAGCGACGCTTATATGTATTAAATGTCGCAAAAAGTTACAAAAAAAGTATTTTCCTCAATATAAATATTTTGTTCCATCAAATGTAATCACTTTTTTTTTCAAATGACGTCATAAATTCAGCGAAATGATCCAGTTAAACTTATTTTGTTTTAATAAAAAAGGTTTACTGAATAAAAAGTGGGATAAATAGAATAAAAGGTTAGTGTTTATTATAGATCAGGTTTATCATGCTTGGCACGAAAACGAAAAAGCACTCGCCAAGGCTCGTGCTTTTTGATTTCCAAGCCTCGCATGATAAACCTGATCTATAATCTACACTAACCTATTATTCTCTATATATCTATACCTTCTTTATGTTGATATATGTCAGATTGAAGCGTAGATGTATA
>VMBQ01009585.1:0-39365 GCA_007657795.1 Dreissena rostriformis
TACGGAAAATCATTACTTTCGTTTTTGACGTGTTAACAGTTAGTCTCCATTGGTTACAGTATTGTTCAAGTAAATTAAGACTCGTTTGCAGTTCTTGGCTGCTGTTTGCAAAAAATACAATATCGTCAGCATATAGAATTAGAAACATTTTGAACATGTTTACATCAATACCCGGTAAGCCGCTGTGTAGGTAGATGTCTTCGATATCGTTTAAAAAACATATGAACTTTACAGAAAAATGCAGCATGTGCCATGTGCAGAAATCAGCTACATTGGAGATTGTAAAGATATGTATAATTGTAACTATCTAGAACAGAGTCTTACAGACTAAATCAAGCTGTTTATTTCATTATGTTTATTAGTGAACTAAAAGTGAACAAAACACAAAACAAACAAACACAAAAAGCACAATTGAAACTCCATAAACAGTTTCAGGAGTAAAGTTATGGTCAGTCTTTAACTTGATACAAGTGATCAATTGCCTATACTTTACTGGTGAATACAGACAAGACAGCATAAAACATTAAGAATATGATGCTAATTTTCTGGAACGGTCAATTTAAAGCATTTGGGGGTAAATCACGATGTGACTCAACACAAACAAATTATACATATTGTTTGACTGTTGTCACCACTTTGGAATCGTACAGTTACATTTATGTGGTAATTATTACGCTTGAATTAAATTTAAATGAAGACACATTCATAAATCATAACAATATGCACAGCAATTTAAATCAATTAAATTAACTAGTTATTGTTTCGATGCAAAAGTGGAAGCAATATTATTGCAATTGTATGAGACAGGTCAAATTAACACAACGATAAAAACGATATCTTAACAAATTTAGACCGTTCAGCCCATGTTTGGTGTAGCTACTGTGGAAGCTTATGTCCGTTGTAATGTGTCCTGTGTGTACATTTGTATTGTTACTATTCTAGAGCATATATTTGTGACTTGAATGTGATTAAATTTGGTCCGAACGTTAACCTTGACAACACTTTGCCCCGTGTTTAATCTGGGTCACATGTGTCCAAAACTATGTCAGCAGGTGAAGTCTTACAAAAACTATGTAGCCACTTTAGAAACAACATTTATTACTCTATATTTTGAAACATTGTGATAATACTGATCATGACAATATCAATGCTAAATTTGAATCTGGATCAAATGTGTCAGGTCAATCAGGTCAACATTTCGTATCTTACAAAACCTTGTTACCACACAAGAAGCCCTACATAACGCTAAATTTTGATGGATCTTTGTCAGAACGTTAGTCAATATCTAAGCCGCGATCGAATCTCGGTCGATTTGAGTCAATTACATGGTCTATAGGTCACATCTTAGAACAAATCGTGTAACCACTATTAATGACTAATGTATATATGCTTATATTGTTATTTTAGCGCTTAAACAACGAATGAAGCAGTATTACATCACTCGTTTTCGACACACACCTTTATCGATATTGACACCACTCCAAGACAAACTTTTGATGGATATCTATGTTCCTCCAAAAATGCAAAAACATGTTACTGGCCAAACACAATGCGTGGATACATACAAAGATATTCTGAAGACAGACGTACACACCAATCCTATTTTCTTAAGGGGCAAGGCTGGGACAGGTAAAACAACATTTGCTGCTAAAGTCGTTCTAGATTGGTGTAGTGATTCTTCAAATTTGGAACCGACATCACAGCGTATGACGAATTTAAATGATAAACATACACTTTACGAATATAAATTTGTATTTCTTGTAACGTTGAGGGACTCACCTACTCAGATGGATGTTATGCATATGATTAAAAAGCAGATTATTGACACTATATACGGAGATCTGCACCGAGAGAAAATGTAAGAACTTATGTTCCTCCAAAAATGCAAAAACATGTTAATGGCCAAACACAATGCGTGGATACATACAAAGATATTCTGATGACAGACGTACACACCAATCCTATTTTCTTAAGGGGCAAGGCTGGGACAGGTAAAACAACATTTGCTGCTCAAGTCGTTCTAGATTGGTGTAGTGATTCTTCAAATTTGGAACCGACATCACAGCGTATGACGAATTTAAATGATAAACTTACACTTTACGAATATAAATTTGTATTTCTTGTAACGTTGAGGGACTCACCTACTCAGATGGATGTTATGCATATGATTAAAAAGCAGATTATTGACACTATATACGGAGATCTGCACCGAGAGAAAATGTAAGAACTTATGTTCCTCCAAAAATGCAAAAACATGTTAATGGCCAA
This sequence comes from Dreissena rostriformis, assembly GCA_007657795.1. Classification (NCBI taxonomy): domain Eukaryota; kingdom Metazoa; phylum Mollusca; class Bivalvia; order Myida; family Dreissenidae; genus Dreissena; species Dreissena rostriformis. The sequence goes on from VMBQ01009585.1 coordinate 2,269, forward strand.
ACACAATGCGTGGATACATACAAAGATATTCTGATGACAGACGTACACACCAATCCTATTTTCTTAAGGGGCAAGGCTGGGACAGGTAAAACAACATTTGCTGCTCAAGTCGTTCTAGATTGGTGTAGTGATTCTTCAAATTTGGAACCGACATCACAGCGTATGACGAATTTAAATGATAAACTTACACTTTACGAATATAAATTTGTATTTCTTGTAACGTTGAGGGACTCACCTACTCAGATGGATGTTATGCATATGATTAAAAAGCAGATTATTGACACTATATACGGAGATCTGCACCGAGAGAAAATGTAAGAACTTATGTTCCTCCAAAAATGCAAAAACATGTTAATGGCCAAACACAATGCGTGGATACATACAAAGATATTCTGATGACAGACGTACACACCAATCCTATTTTCTTAAGGGGCAAGGCTGGGACAGGTAAAACAACATTTGCTGCTAAAGTCGTTCTAGATTGGTGTAGTGATTCTTCAAATTTGGAACCGACATCACAGCGTATGACGAATTTAAATGATAAACATACACTTTACGAATATAAATTTGTATTTCTTGTAACGTTGAGGGACTCACCTACTCAGATGGATGTTATGCATATGATTAAAAAGCAGATTATTGACACTATATACGGAGATCTGCACCGAGAGAAAATGTAAGAACTTATGTTCCTCCAAAAATGCAAAAACATGTTAATGGCCAAACACAATGCGTGGATACATACAAAGATATTCTGATGACAGACGTACACACCAATCCTATTTTCTTAAGGGGCAAGGCTGGGACAGGTAAAACAACATTTGCTGCTCAAGTCGTTCTAGATTGGTGTAGTGATTCTTCAAATTTGGAACCGACATCACAGCGTATGACGAATTTAAATGATAAACTTACACTTTACGAATATAAATTTGTATTTCTTGTAACGTTGAGGGACTCACCTACTCAGATGGATGTTATGCATATGATTAAAAAGCAGATTATTGACACTATATACGGAGATCTGCACCGAGAGAAAATGTAAGAACTTATGTTCCTCCAAAAATGCAAAAACATGTTAATGGCCAAACACAATGCGTGGATACATACAAAGATATTCTGATGACAGACGTACACACCAATCCTATTTTCTTAAGGGGCAAGGCTGGGACAGGTAAAACAACATTTGCTGCTCAAGTCGTTCTAGATTGGTGTAGTGATTCTTCAAATTTGGAACCGACATCACAGCGTATGACGAATTTAAATGATAAACTTACACTTTACGAATATAAATTTGTATTTCTTGTAACGTTGAGGGACTCACCTACTCAGATGGATGTTATGCATATGATTAAAAAGCAGATTATTGACACTATATACGGAGATCTGCACCGAGAGAAAATGTAAGAACTTATGTTCCTCCAAAAATGCAAAAACATGTTAATGGCCAAACACAATGCGTGGATACATACAAAGATATTCTGATGACAGACGTACACACCAATCCTATTTTCTTAAGGGGCAAGGCTGGGACAGGTAAAACAACATTTGCTGCTAAAGTCGTTCTAGATTGGTGTAGTGATTCTTCAAATTTGGAACCGACATCACAGCGTATGACGAATTTAAATGATAAACATACACTTTACGAATATAAATTTGTATTTCTTGTAACGTTGAGGGACTCACCTACTCAGATGGATGTTATGCATATGATTAAAAAGCAGATTATTGACACTATATACGGAGATCTGCACCGAGAGAAAATGTAAGAACTTATGTTCCTCCAAAAATGCAAAAACATGTTAATGGCCAAACACAATGCGTGGATACATACAAAGATATTCTGATGACAGACGTACACACCAATCCTATTTTCTTAAGGGGCAAGGCTGGGACAGGTAAAACAACATTTGCTGCTCAAGTCGTTCTAGATTGGTGTAGTGATTCTTCAAATTTGGAACCGACATCACAGCGTATGACGAATTTAAATGATAAACTTACACTTTACGAATATAAATTTGTATTTCTTGTAACGTTGAGGGACTCACCTACTCAGATGGATGTTATGCATATGATTAAAAAGCAGATTATTGACACTATATACGGAGATCTGCACCGAGAGAAAATGTAAGAACTTATGTTCCTCCAAAAATGCAAAAACATGTTAATGGCCAAACACAATGCGTGGATACATACAAAGATATTCTGATGACAGACGTACACACCAATCCTATTTTCTTAAGGGGCAAGGCTGGGACAGGTAAAACAACATTTGCTGCTCAAGTCGTTCTAGATTGGTGTAGTGATTCTTCAAATTTGGAACCGACATCACAGCGTATGACGAATTTAAATGATAAACTTACACTTTACGAATATAAATTTGTATTTCTTGTAACGTTGAGGGACTCACCTACTCAGATGGATGTTATGCATATGATTAAAAAGCAGATTATTGACACTATATACGGAGATCTGCACCGAGAGAAAATGTAAGAACTTATGTTCCTCCAAAAATGCAAAAACATGTTAATGGCCAAACACAATGCGTGGATACATACAAAGATATTCTGATGACAGACGTACACACCAATCCTATTTTCTTAAGGGGCAAGGCTGGGACAGGTAAAACAACATTTGCTGCTAAAGTCGTTCTAGATTGGTGTAGTGATTCTTCAAATTTGGAACCGACATCACAGCGTATGACGAATTTAAATGATAAACATACACTTTACGAATATAAATTTGTATTTCTTGTAACGTTGAGGGACTCACCTACTCAGATGGATGTTATGCATATGATTAAAAAGCAGATTATTGACACTATATACGGAGATCTGCACCGAGAGAAAATGTAAGAACTTATGTTCCTCCAAAAATGCAAAAACATGTTAATGGCCAAACACAATGCGTGGATACATACAAAGATATTCTGATGACAGACGTACACACCAATCCTATTTTCTTAAGGGGCAAGGCTGGGACAGGTAAAACAACATTTGCTGCTCAAGTCGTTCTAGATTGGTGTAGTGATTCTTCAAATTTGGAACCGACATCACAGCGTATGACGAATTTAAATGATAAACTTACACTTTACGAATATAAATTTGTATTTCTTGTAACGTTGAGGGACTCACCTACTCAGATGGATGTTATGCATATGATTAAAAAGCAGATTATTGACNCACACATACTGAAATAGAATAACTGATAATAAAACAAGATAAATATATTAACTCTAATGGAAACATAACTATTGGTCAGTTAACAAATGTATTACCATTGGCCACAATTATGTGTGATTTCGTAATGAGCTGTGTACAAAATAAGTGGAGTAAATCGTCGAAAAGAATTTACCATACTAGTGCGCACTCATGTATCGGTCTACGTATTGTTTGTTGAAACTTCGACAAGGCTGCATTACACAATATATATATGATTTACTAAATGTATTCACCGTGTATTTTGAGAACCATGTCATGTAAAGTAATATATTGAAGCTTTACGTGTGTGTGTGTGTGTGTTTTTTTACACAAATTAACCAGTGATAATAATGTATTGTTATATACATTTATTTCTATGTATGTTTCTATCATTATGTTAACCTTGTTTAGATATTTGATTTCTTAGTAGAAAAAAAATCAACCTTTGCCCGAGTAAATTTGTTGACGTTATGGTAGACATTTGTGTTTTACACATTCTTTTCAGAGTAGATGTTACCTTCATAAGAATAGGGTGCCTTGATCATGCTAGCAGTGATGGGTATTCTTATTGCGTATATCTATAATTATCGAAGTCGAACACTTAATACAGCGAACTAATCTGCTGTTGAGAAGGTTGTGTACATTTTACCAAATCTTCATTTATTGCACTTTTATTATATATAGTATTACACGGGAGCAATTGAAGACGTATGACTTCGATACATGATTGATCGAACGCAATCCTGATTACGCGGTTATAATTTACCGAAGCTTGTCCATCCATCGTACGTGGTCCATCAAATAAATAGCACAATCGTTTCTAATATTTAATGCACTCATTAAAGCTCGTTCAATTTCTTACATTAAACAATTATGTGTTGTGATAATTTCAATAATCAATGAGCATTCTTGCGATTTGGTATAAGTTGAACTAAGTGACTTGGTTTTTGCACTTCTTGTAGTAAAACAATTATGTGTTTAGTAAAGTTTCAGTGATTTTTTAAGAATTTGAAAAACATGTGTGATTAAGTATTGTATACTTATTGAGCAGGGAAACTAATATGAAAGTCAATAGAAACATTTACCGATGTAAGCATTTAGTCAATAACAACAGTCCAACGATGAATAACGCCTAAATCATCGCGCTCCTATGTATTCGTCTGCCTAATCCCCCAATATCAACTATGTCATATGGGTCCGGAAGAGAAACCAGAGTTATGAGTATGAATTGTATTAACCATGAAAAGATCCCTATCTGAGGCGGGTTGCGATGTCGAACGACGTAAATGCTATCAGAAAACGACTTAGTGACAACATAACTATGTTAAAGTATATCAGAAACAAGTCGCATTTTTTTTGTTAAACTAGTATCAAGCCCGTCATAAATTAAAGCACGAACAAGTTTGATTTTATGGCATGCTTAGAACCCTTTCCAGAGCAGGTATGAAAATATTGATTTTAATGTCTTGCTATGTTTTTTATTGTTGCATACCAACTATTCATCCAAGAAACTAGCACGACCATGTCTCACCTTATTTAATGGATTTACCCAGCGTCCCCATTCAAAAGGGTTGTGTACACTAAACATCCACATGGCGATGAGACTAAAATCGTCCAACATGAACGTGTTTTAACTTCTGACATAGCAATTTATACGGCTGTGTATGCAACCATCGATTGTACAATTTTGCCACATGGATGCGGTCGAATATGAGCACAAAGAGGTATGTCAACGCGAAGAAACAAACACCCAACACATCTGATTTCAAAAAGTAGCTAATATTGTACACACCTCAATATTTTCCCCAAGCTCAACCAAAGTAATAGATCATAACAATGTTTTAACATATGATAACCCTATTAAACATCAACATAATGACATAAATTACAGATCAGAACAGTCGCATTGGCATGATACACACGTGTCCGAAGTTCACATAGATTGTATATTTTTTTGTTTCATTTACACTGTTGTAAACATGAAGAAAGCAACACTTGTTTCAGATTCGTATTGTTTATATTTAGCGCATAAAGCATTCTCTTTAAATGATTAAAGTTTGGATGTAACTTATAAATTAACAATAACACAAAGCGGTAACATATTGATTAGATATCAACCCCTTGCTGAGTCCTAAGGACTTGAGGTTCCGATCAAATAAATGTTTATTGTTGACGTTATAGCAGAGCAAGTGCACTTCGGTAAATCATCTTTGATACTTGTTAGGGATGTATACCATGGCAAATGCTATCTGCAATGCAAATCATGATAATCAAGAGAGGCATATCGTTACTTGGAATGCATTACTTTCAGCCCGAAAAGCTATTATCCAGCCTTCATTGTTCTCAATCAATCTCATAACCATCGCTTCTCATATTGATATAGTTTCATGCTTATTACTATGGTTTGCAACACATCCCGTTATTGTAATCAATTTACAAGCTAATTCCACTCTGGTCAATGGTTTGGCGGCTATTCGTGTATCCGCGTAAACATATTTATTAACGATGGAATTTCTCAGGAAAGGTCTACGAACTAACATTATAAATCCATAGGCTCTGTCGTTAATTTAATACGCATGCTTTATATTTCCATTTTAATTGGAATGAACACCGGTTTATATTCCTTGTTCTAGCGGGGACACCGACTGCCAATAGAATAGCGAAAATGCTCATGTTGTTAGGAATTGAAACCGTTTAATGAATTTAGGAACGATTGTAACGATTGCATGGTACTATCAGAATGCTATTTTCATTTGCACAAACCAATAACTAAACGACACCGTGAAAGTAATTTCAGTCTTACAATTCACTGAAAAGGATGAAGGAAATATAATCACCAATGCATCACGCCATCCTAGTACTGAATTTTATGCGCTATTGTAAACATGACACAATATTAATGATAAATGTTTCCTATTTAAAACAAATAAGGTATTAGGTAAACATATAATATCATATTCGTTTAAGATTATTCTTCCTTCCATCAGTATGTACAAATAGTATTACGCTTTGAAACTGTCTTATCAACCGGTGAAGTTAGTTTAGTTGGCGAGTAAAAACAGCTTGAAAAAGAGAGCTGGAATGTATTTATTAATAGTAAAAAATTTGTCGCATTGAACTAAAGTCTTATTTATAATTTAACCATCGTAATTGCAGTAGTTTGTAGTTTGACACGTTTATTCAAGTAAAGTGTGGTGACAGAAATTTTCCGCGTAAAGATGTATTCATGGTTAATGTCTGTTGCGTAAATGTGTGTTGTGCGTCGTGCTTTGGTGCTGCTTCACATTGTTTGGCAACAGTACCATACAAAAGGACCACGTGCTTCACTACGGCTTCTGTCCTGCTGACACAGCTGAAGTTGTAAATCGTCGAAAGGTAGATATATTCACGGTATTCACTTCACCAAACATGCAGACACAAAAACTCGAATAATACGTATAATAAAATGTTGAAACATACTTTCTCCTAATACATTTGTCTAGTATAAAATAATGTTCGTACACTCTCGCTGCTTTGTTCTGACAATGTTAAGTAAAACATTTTGTAAAATTAATTCAATAAAATTAATAAAATCAATATAGGAATAATGCAACTAAAATGTATGATTCATTTATAACTAGCTTACATTTAAGCGCGTATCAATATTGTATAGGCTAATATTAAGTGTTATCTCAATATTGTTTGATCCCGACAATGAATACATAAGAACTGTTTGATACATTTAATAACACATGTATTACATGACATTACAACAAAAAGGTAAACAAAAAACGAATTAAATGAAAGTGTATGCATAAGTCTGTTTAGTGAGTATACTTTTGAATACATGTATGTATCGCTTGAATTGTAATAAAAGATGTTTTTAATAAATGTACATAAGACAATTTTATAATATAACGACGAAATAAATGCATTTACACACCTACATCAATATAAGTAAACGATATGTACGATAAATAAGAAAATACACATTTATTTAAGTGAAGGAAATAATTTCAAATGAATCTGTCTGATCACAAATACGTGAGAAAAGCAAGCATATTTTATACATACAGTACAATCAGTTATAAGAAACAAATATACATTTTAGTTTGAAATCAAATGTCCATAATTTGATTGGTCACATCTTAAAGTATCAATAATTTCAACACTGATATGTTTTGAACGTTAAAGTTCATCGACACATATTTATGGCATGCTGCTCATTTTCGAACAATCTTTTATTTAAACAAACAATCTTCCTTTTTCTAAATATGAGTTTGCGTTCACGTACACACATTTGCGATATTAGCGCATGCGTATGCCACGCTAGACCTTTTTATCACAAACATATATGTATAGCTCGTCAACACTGACCATACACTGAACTTTAAATTAAAGTTTCAACGAGTATTGACAATCGGCAGACACGAACTTCCGTTAGCCGTTGTTGTTTTGTTTTCCAAAAATGCAGACTTTGATTTCACATACATTTTCAAGCCCCATATTTCTAAATACTGATAGATAGCATCAAGCTGACAAATGTGCTTGTAGACTGTGTTGATAGTTCTCTCATCGGTATATGAAATCATGTACATAGATCAAATATCAATATCCTTCCTAGATAGCTCATCTAGGTGCATATTATTAAATACCTTTTTAATAAAAAGTATAACCAAAAGGAGTAACACTGTGTCCCCTTATTTTAAGAAAATTGTTCATAAGGGTATTTCTTAATCCAAGTAGACAGTTATCACATACATGTTCATTCTCACATATGTTATTAATGCGATTACGATATACGACATAAAACATATTAGCACTGAAAGCAAATTAGCAGAATCGCCCTTTTTATAAATATGGCACAAAACACATTTTTATAAGGACATTGGATAAATCAAAGATTTTATTGAATATTGTACAAAGGTATGGGGGAATAATATCCTTTGCAGCGATGAAATAATCAGCTACATTGTCATAGTTGTATGACTTAAAACGGTTTGTTGACTAAACATATTTCTTTGCGTGAGCAGCATTCAAAAACGTTTATCTTTGTTAAAGATCTCTTATCAATTTATAAAAATGTTAGTGTTTTCACAATTTTTGATTGATTGACATTTAATATTTAACTGTATCGGATAATTGTTGCAAAACTCTGACAGATCAAGCACTTGTTAATTGTTACAAACAGATACATGTGAATTACGAGCACACATAGCTAAGTGTAGTTTTGTTGATACAAGTTAATTTCTATAAATATATTAAATGTACATTTGCCATCTTCTTTTCTTCCGTTTAATATTCATAAATCGTTTTCTTTACCCAGCGTGATAAACTTATTAACAAAATAATAACATTAAAAGGTAAAGGTCTTTTTTATTATAGTGTCACCCCTCTTGAAAGGGCCAGTCGATCTGACTTATGAGACACTTTTTGCGTGTATACCATGTACCTCCCAACTCCTATTACTATGCCAGGCGCCAGGCGGATAGAAGTCGGTAACCATTCATGTTTAACGCTCGCGGCTCACGAGCCGGCCTAATCGGAACAAGTCCCATGACAAACATCCATCCTTAGACAAACGCTCCTCATGGGGATCGAACCTACGACCTCCCGATCCCGAGGCGGACGCCTTATCCACTAGGCCACGGCGATCGGTACATTATGTATCAGAATTATGTCAAGTCTGAAGATTATTAGGAAATAGCTATTGTTCGGCATGTCTAAGTAACGTTCAGGTTTTCACTGGCATGAATACATGTAATTACCGTTTGGGTTAATTCATTAACGTCCTAACTGAAATCGTTTGTAATCATACCGCTGCATTGATATCTGCCTGATAAAACGCTGCATGATTTTTTTTAATATCATGTTCAACAGGAAGTTCTTATATCAGTCGATGTGTCATATTACTAAGACTTAATAAATAAGTAATATTTTATTGTACAAATGAATCAGATTCATCAAAACAAGCAATTTGATACCAAGATGTAATACATTTAATCCACAGAAAGCAACAGAAACAGCAAAAAAAACGTATTTTCCAAATATTAAAAATGAATGTGTAAATGCTGATGACGTCATTTTCAACCGGAAGTTGTTATATCAGTCGATGTTTTGATGCAAGTCATTTTACTCGGAATGAATTATAAAGTCATCAGTTTTAGTAAAATTAAATCAGATTCAACAAAATAAACAATTTGATACCAAGATGTAACATATTTTAGACACACATACAAATAAAAAAAATCAGCGAAAATCGTATTTTACAAATATTAAGCGCACGTGCTCATGACGTCATTATGGATTATTCAAACGTCAAAGATCAAATTCATTCCCGCTACAAATGCAGCGTCATAACGAGTTTCTTTTATTATTTCTTTTAAAATGGGGAATAAGACTAAGGGTATGGTAGACAGAATAACAGGTTACTGCCTGATGATCTTTTTGTAATATATCGGGCTCGGCACGAATAAAATAACGGCTCGGCAAGCTTCGCCGTTATATTATTCTAAGCCTTGCCTGATATATTACAACAATATCAGACAGTAACCTGTTATTCTCTATATATATCTTCTATGATCTCGCGTTATCCTAAGGTGTGCACTAATAAAACCCAGTTATAATATGGAACAACATCTAATCGTGCAATGTATGCCTATGGAGCTCACAAGTATCAAGTCAATATTGGCAAGATACAATTCTTATTCCACTATTATTATTTAACAATCAAAGCTATATATTAGTATTTATCATAATATAATAGTATATTGAGCAGTGAATCTATACATCGATGATATGAAAGATATAAGCATTATGATAAAGGTATTTGGAACACAAAAATAATAAAACATAAATTTCAGATATACGATACAAAATGTGTGTATAAAATCTATTCTTATTACCTACTTGAATATATTTTCCAACTGCATTTTTTGCCAAGATGAAAGCTCCTTTTATATGATATTTTTTGTTCGAAAATCATTGTGTCAAACATGATCCTATTCTAGTTTGATTCTTTACATGGTCTGCGTGAATTTAGTGACAATGATCAATTGTTAATGTTTCCTACATATAATAAGCATACATTTTTCAAAAGAGGTATTTTGTTTTATCAAAATATTGCTCCAAATACCATTCATATAATACTTTATATATTTAAGTAAGACCTGATAAAATAGATGAAGATGATCATAATTATAATAAAGACATATCATAGTATTCACACTGCTAATGTGACAATGAGATCGTATTATAAGAAGATGAAAAATATGATTTCCGAAAAGGTATAACACAGTTACAATTCCTTATGTTTGATCTAAATTGTTCATGGTTTGATTGTCTCCTATGTTTTGATAAATATTCAAAGATGTGTGATACATTTAATATTAAAAACATACAATACGACAAAGTGCAATTATTCATACATGAGTAAAGCAAATATGTTGACATATATTTTCATAGTTCATATATGTTATGTATGAATAATAATGGAAACTATCCCGTGTTGATATAAATCGGATCTCATTGTGGTTCCTCACATATGTAAATTGTTCGCACAGTTGTAATACGTTGCATTACTGGAAATGTATTCCAAAATGCATTCATGGCAAAACGCAAACTGCTCCTGAAAAATGAAATAATACATACACTCAATTCACTCAGTTAAGTGACTTACACTGATATTTAAAAGGGATAAAAACATTATGTAATCAGCGAGAGTGCAACAAAACGCTATTAATTTGTACGGCCATTGCTTTGCATTACGAGGCGGAGCCCGACTGCTTGAATCAAGTTATGCTGAGTGTGATATTGTGTATATTATCCTGGTATGTATTAGCAATCGGTCGTTTTCCTTAACTAAAAGACTAAGTAATAGAAATAACAATATCTCTCGTGATTATATTTATTTAGTTGCATTATTTAATGGTCGCGGTTAACCTACGTTATATGCAAACACAACCTCAACCGTGTTGTCGATGTTTCTTTGCATGCTTTTCAATATGGAAATATGTGTCGTGTTCTGAGAAAACTGGGCATAAAGCTTGTGCGTAAATTGTCATCCCAGATTAGCCTGTGCATTCCGCACAGGCTAATCAGGGACGACAATTTCCTATTTTATTGAATTTTTCGTTTAAATGATGTCTCTTCTTAGCGAAAATCCAGTTAATGCGGAAAGTGTCGTCCCTGATTAGCCTGTGCGGAATGCACATGCATTTTGCCCAGTTTTCGCAGAACACGACACATATATCCCCCCTACCTGATTCGGCACCGCTCCTGTCCGCCTGGCCTTGACCTTACTGATGGCGTTGACCACGCTAACCTCACGTTCTACCTCCATCATCTCCATAAGCATGGCGACCACACACAAAAGTCCACCTCTCCCAGCACCAGTCCTGATGATACGAAACCATGCAGACAGGCACCATCAATAGACATTTATGGTCTAATTGATGAAACTTACATAAACCCTACTGTTGTCTTATCTTTTGTGATACGGCTATACATTTTGTTAATGTTTAGTTTTATGTCTACTAAAGATATGTTATGCCATGTATGTTTCGGTTAAGACTTAATGGAGCTCACTTATATTTGATCAACAATCTACAGCAGAAAAAATGCTGTTATTTTACATGATCGGTATTTTGCATTTAGTATATATGCAACATTTTCAAACAACACAATTTAGCCAAACACTTCTGCACTTTTGTGGTGAAATCGAATTATATGTTATATAATTTGTACCATATTGCAAAATATAATATGATATAAATATTGTTTAAATGTATTAATAATTTAAAATGCTTCTTACAAGCAGTGTATCACAATAGGACCCTTGTCATGCGTTGCGGCCTGTGCCTCGACGTCCTTAATGAAGCGCAGGAAGTTTGCAGGTGAACGTGGAACATTTCTGTCCATGTCCCAGTCAGTGAACTGAAGATGTGGGATCGTCTTCTCCTTGCTTGGCTGATATTAACATGAACATTGTGTATATTTACAGTCATATTTTTTTTAAGTAAAACAAAGCCATTGCATAATAATGTGTGGTTTTAACAAAGTTATGTCGAGTTATAACGCATTAACATTGTACAAATGGACCTTTCCCAAGGATTTGTTAACACAACGTTGCAATACCTAAATAGCTTGAAGAAGCAATATATAATACATAAGTTAACTTCATAGGGAATTACGCTTAACCTCATACGAAAAGGCAAGGTTGGAGGTTCGGTCGCATAAAAACCGATTTGAACCACAATTCATGTGTAATGGTCATTCAAAGGCGTTGATTGTATTTGTATTCAGTTTTGTTTACTTCTTGTTTTGCGCAATGTCACATTATACATACAAATAAACATAAACTAATCAGGAGCTTCCTTTTCCTTTTCAAAATATCTGACACTAAGTATAAATGAATGTTTTAATTGATTATTTATGCACACTTTTGTTTTTAGCATTTAAATGACAATAGTGAGAACAGTTTTTTGAGCGGAAACGAACATTTGACGGTCTGTTTTTATGAAAATGTGGAGTTAAACTGTACTACAAACATGCGTATTGTGTGTTTCAATTGAAGTGTGTATACCTGCCCTGGAGCAGCCCTGTACGCTATCGTCATGGAGCGGCTTGTCATGTAGTCGTTATCTTCTGGATCTGAACCACTGACGGCAAACAGTCCTTTCTTTAGCACTTCGTTGTCGGTGGCCATGTAAACACCCACCGTCTGTTAAATGCCATAATATAACTGTATAACACAAATACACCAATACACGATTGACTATGGTTGAGCAACATTAGAACATACACTCAATACTTATGTAAATATATGTTAACATAATATAAACAAGAATGAATGTTTAGTGAGGATATATTAAACGATATTGCGAAAATAGTTCCCTATATTGACTCAATACAGACGACCTTTTGTAAATTTAATAATTTCAATCTCAATTGATGGGGAGTTTAAAGAATGTCTTGTTATAGTTCACATCAAAGAAAGAAGTGCTCGTTAAACAAAATAGTCTCTTTAAACTAAGTAAATTGTTTTTGCCCTTTTCACCGAAAAAAACTGAAAACATATTTCATCTTTATTTTAACTAAAGCAACAGCAACAGCGACAGTAACTGAGTAGTCGCAAATTCGAAAAGTGATAATAATATGGCTGCAGTACGCTCAATTGATGTTTTTTTATAATTAGTTTTTAATCATGTATACTTACACATATTATTGTGATAACATTTTCAGTATGGCATTTTGTTTTGCGTATAAATAATAAAATACTAATTGTTATTTAAAAATAACCTTGTTAGCCTCTGTGTCAGGTTCCATGCTGACAATACATGAGCAGTTCTCCTGCAAGGCAAGTGTGAGGAAGTCGTTCACAGTTCCTGGAAGTGGTGTNCATCTTAAAGTATCAATAATTTCAACACTGATATGTTTTGAACGTTAAAGTTCATCGACACATATTTATGGCATGCTGCTCATTTTCGAACAATCTTTTATTTAAACAAACAATCTTCCTTTTTCTAAATATGAGTTTGCGTTCACGTACACACATTTGCGATATTAGCGCATGCGTATGCCACGCTAGACCTTTTTATCACAAACATATATGTATAGCTCGTCAACACTGACCATACACTGAACTTTAAATTAAAGTTTCAACGAGTATTGACAATCGGCAGACACGAACTTCCGTTAGCCGTTGTTGTTTTGTTTTCCAAAAATGCAGACTTTGATTTCACATACATTTTCAAGCCCCATATTTCTAAATACTGATAGATAGCATCAAGCTGACAAATGTGCTTGTAGACTGTGTTGATAGTTCTCTCATCGGTATATGAAATCATGTACATAGATCAAATATCAATATCCTTCCTAGATAGCTCATCTAGGTGCATATTATTAAATACCTTTTTAATAAAAAGTATAACCAAAAGGAGTAACACTGTGTCCCCTTATTTTAAGAAACTTGTTCATAAGGGTATTTCTTAATCCAAGTAGACAGTTATCACATACATGTTCATTCTCACATATGTTATTAATGCGATTACGATATACGACATAAAACATATTAGCACTGAAAGCAAATTAGCAGAATCGCCCTTTTTATAAATATGGCACAAAACACATTTTTATAAGGACATTGGATAAAGCAAAGATTTTATTGAATATTGTACAAAGGTATGGGGGAATAATATCCTTTTCAGCGATGAAATAATCAGCTTCATTGTCATAGTTGTATGACTTAAAACGGTTTATTGACTTAACATATTTCTTTGCATGAACAGCATTCAAAAACGTTTATCTTTGTTAAAGATCTTGTATCAATTTATAAAAGCGTTAGTGTTTTCACAATTTTTCGATTGATTGACATTTAATATTTAACTGTATCGAATAATTGTTGCAAAACTCTGACAGATCAAGCACTTGTTAATTGTTACAAACAGATAATGTGAATTATAAGCACACATAACTAAGTGTAGTTTTGTTGATACAAGTTAATTTCTATAAATAAATTACGTGTACATTTGCCATCTTCTTTTCTTACGTGTAATATTCATAAATCGTTTTCTTTACCCAGCGTGATAAACTTATTAACAAAATAATAACATAATGTATCAGAATTATGTCAAGTCTGAAGATTATAAGGAAAGTAGCTATTGTTCGGCATGTCTAAGTTACGTTCAGGTTTATACTTGCATGAATACATGTAATTACCAGAACAGAACAGAACAACTCTTTATTTACACCCAAGTATACAAGGTATACAATAAGGGCAACATGACAATAACAGGTTTTAACAATATGATCCGGTACAAGTTGATCAGTTATAGCATGCATANTTTCTTCCGTTTAATATTCATAAATCGTTTTCTTTACCCAGCGTGATAAACTTATTAACAAAATAATAACATTATGTATCAGAATTATGTCAAGTCTGAAGATTATTAGGAAAGAAGCTATTTTTCGGCATGTCTAAGTAACGTTCAGGTTTATACTGGCATGAATACATGTAATTACCGTTAGGGTTAATTCATTAAAATCCTAACTGAAATCGTTTGTTATCATACCGCTGCATTGATATCTGCCTGCTATAACGCTGCATGATATATTTTTTATATCATGTTCAACAGGAAGTTCTTATATCAGTCGATGTGTCATATTACTAAGATTAAATAAATAAGTAATATTTTATTGTAATAATGAATCAGATTCATCAAAACAAGCAATTTGATACCAAGATGTAATACATTTAATCCACAGAAAGCAACAGAAACAGCGAAAAAAAACGTATTTTCCAAATATTAAAAATGAATGTGTAAATGCTGATGACGTCATTTTCAACCGGAAGTTGTTATATCAGTCGATGTTTTGATGCAAGTCATTTTACTCGGAATGAATTATAAAGTCATCAGTTTTAGTAAAATAAAATCAGATTCAACAAAATAAACAATTTGATACCAAGATGTAACATATTTTAGACACACATACAAATAAAAAAAGTCAGCGAAAATCGTATTTTACAAATATTAAGCGCACGTGCTCATTACTTCATTATGTATTATTCAAACGTCAAAGATCAAATTCATTACCGCTAAAAATGCAGCGTCATAACGAGTTCCTTGCATTATTTCTTTTAAAATGGGGAATGAGACTAAGGGTATGATAGACAGAAAAACAGGTTACTGCCTGATGATCTTTTTGTAATATATCGGGCTCGGCACGAATAAAATAACGGCTCGGCAAGCCTCGCCGTAATATTATTCTAAGCCTTGCCTGATATATTACAACAATATCAGACAGTAACCTGTTATTCTCTATATATAGCTTCTAGGAACTCGCGTTATCCTAAGTGTGCACTAATCAAACCCAGTTATAATATGGAACAATATCTAATCGTGCAATGTATGCCTATGGAGCTCACAATTATCAAGTCAATATTGGCAAGATACAATTCTTATTCCACTATTATTATTTAACATTCAAAGCTATATGTTAGTATTTATCATAATATAATAGTATATTGAGCAGTGAATCTATACATCGATGATATGAAAGATATAAGCATTATGATAAAGGTATTTGGAACACAAAAATAATAAAACATAAATTTCAGATATACGATACAAATATACGATACAAAATGTGTGTTTAAAATGCATTCTTATTACCTACTTGAATATATTTTCCAACTGCATGTTTTGCCCAGATGAAAGCTCCTTTATATGGTATTTTTTTTCGAAAATCATTGTGTCAAACATGATCCTATTCTAGTTTGATTCTTTTCATGGTCTGCGTGAATTTAGTGACAATAATCAATTGTTAATGTTCCTACATATAATAAGCATACATGTTTCAAAAGAGGTATTTTGTTTTATCAAAATATTGCTCCAAATACCATTGATATTATACTTTATATATTAAAGTAAGACCTGATAAAATAGATGAAGATGATCATAATTATCATAAAGACATTTCATAGTATTCACACTGCTAATGTAACAATGAGATCGTATTATTCGAAAATACAAAATATGATTTCCGAAAAGGTATAACACAGTTACAATTCCTTATGTTTGATCTTAATTTTTCATGGTTTGATTGTCTCCTATTTTTTTATAAATATTCAAAAATGTGTGATACATTTTATATTAAAATACATACAATACGACAAAGTGGCAATTATTCATACATGAGTAAAGCAAAAATGTTGACATATATTTTCATAGTTCATATATGTTATGTATGAATAATAATGGAAACTATTCCGTGTTGATATAAATCGGATCTCATTGTGGTTCCTCACATATGTAAATTGTTCGCACAGTTGTAATACGTTGCATTACTGGAAATGTATTCCAAAATGCATTCATGGCAAAACGCAAACTGCTCCTAAAAAATGAAATAACACATTCACTTAATTTACTCAGTTAAGTGACTAACACTGATATTTAAAAGGGATAAAAACAATATGTAATCAGCGAGAGTGCAACAAAACGCTATTAATTTGTACGGCCATTGCTTTGCATAATGAGGCGGAGACCGTCTGCTTGAATCAAGTTATGATGAGTGTGATGTTGTGTATATTATCCTGGTATGTATAAGCAATCGGTCGTTTTCCTTAACTAAAAGACTAAGACATAGTAATAACAATATCTCTCGTGATTATACTTATTTAGTTGCATTATTGAATGGTCGCGGTTAACCTACGTTATATGCAAACACAACCTCAACCTNCTATTTCTAGACACTGCTTCTTTTTCCTCGCTAGACCTCTGAGGCAGCGTTGTCTGCAATTGCTGCATGCAAAGATGAAAATCGATAGTTTTTATATGAATTTATGATAATTATAATTCATTCCAGTTTGCCTGCTTAGTAAATTGCATGAGTTTATTCAGTGCAAAAAAAATCAAACTTCCAAAATGTAACAAACACAATCCAAAAATGTATGTGCAGCTGAAAGCTACGTGTACCTTAAACTTCTTGATCATCAGATCATTCGTGATGCCGTCCATGTATTGTTGGAATTGATCGTAAGCCACTGGTTTGCAGTCTAATGTGAGAGCGTGGACCAGCGCGTGATGAAGATACTCGTACTGTTTCTGTTCGATTGGAAACATTAGCCAATACAACAATTGTTCCTTATAAAAATATGAAGAAATTCGTATTTATATAATCGTTGCTCTTTAGTAACATACGAAAAAAATTCTGACAATATAACTTTATATTTAAACCGACTCGCATCTGATGTTTACAGTGCTTTAATGTTTTTCAAATGTGTTACATCACAGTTCATCACTAAGAAATTTGACACACAATTCCAACCTACACACTTTAAATCTGCAACTGCTGATAATATTAACTTATTACTTTGATTTGTCAATACGTATACAGTGTAGAGTGCAGTCTTATGTAAACTAGTAAAAATAAACATAGTAAGTAATTTCGATTACTAATTTAAAAACTGTGCTCATAGAATTGTGTATTTGGTTTGAATGCCAACACATACCACTGTCTGGACCATGTTGGGTCTGTTCTGTCTCATGTTGACAACACATCCGGGTATGTCCACCATGTTCTCGGCCTCTCCTTCTCTTATCAGGTTATCGAGAGCTATGTAGGTGCCCGTGCGTCCTATACCAGCACTGTATAGATAACATGATCAATATAAGTGTATTGATGATTGAAACTTGATAGAATGTAGTATTGCACAAAACACAACATGTTGTACGTGACTAAACAATCCAACATCGGTTAAACTACATTGAATGGATTGGTTTTTTTATACCTGCAGTGTACGACAGTTGGTCCACCAAGAACAACCGGTACATTTAACACTTTTTGTCTGAACTCGATAATGGAGGTCACGTCTTCTGGAATGCCCTTATCTGGCCAGGCAGTAAAGTGAAGATGGTTCAAGGTGCGTTGTTCTTTCTTCTGCAAATATGATTCGAATTCCATACATACCAACCACAGAATACAGATCATAGAAACCAACTAAGATAAATAACAAAATAACACGTTCATACGGAATGAAATCCAATTAGTTTTTATATGTGTATGTGTGTTGAAAGAAATGTATACTTCATTTAAGTTTGCTGAATGTGTACCCATTCCATTGGTAATATACTAATTAAATGAGTTAACATACAGATTAAGATATTAAGCATTTTTTCAAATCGTCCCAACCGTTTAGTTTCAAAGAGAAAACACATGCGATTGAATATAAAATGTATGACAAAAAAGCATTTACTCGATTTATATCTTGATTCTGCCTGAATGATTCATAATATTTGTATATAAAGTACTTAAACAAACACTTACCATATTCATTACAAACGTTCTTCTTATGAACTCTGCGTACATTACTTCGGCGGTACTTGACACTCGGATATCTCCGTACAGAGTACTTGATTCTACACTCGGCCAGTACTGCTCGCATTTGTCTTTCTGTAAAATCGATTGTTAAATTAGAATTAAAACAAAAATGCACTTGTTTTTCAGAGCTAAAATGGCTTTTTATGGGTTTATGGGTGTCCTATCAATAAAAACACGTTATTCTCCTAAACAAAAATAAGGCAGTTCACAATGTATTTTTGCTTACAATGACACATCACATTGGAAGGTTTGCTAGTTTTGTTTGCAAAGCATATATTTATGTTATACATAATCATTTTTGCGTTTCAATATCGTAACAAATGTATATAATTGCTATTGCAGGTATTTAGTACAACCCAATATCATACCAGTGCAATGTAATACAAGTATTTGTATTTTGCTTTTCACTGACAACACAGACAGTTGTCAACTCTGCAAAACCGAGACCATACAGGTGTTCTTATACATTCTAAACACATACCCCTTCCTCCACGAGGTTTGTTACCATGACAATGGTATCAACTTTATGTTGCCATATCATTCTCCAGAACGGTGAGAAGTCACCCAGCTGTTTTGACATAGGTCCTGTGAAAACACGCTTTGACACCTTTATACAAGTACCTTATCATAAATAGTTCTACATATGAAAACATCCGTCCATTAGCATGTTGTTATATAGTTAAATACAGCATAACGATATAACAGTTGTGTATGATTTTGATACAACCATTACATAGTATTCATCCAGTATTTACAACATCCGTGTATACAAATGTAACGAGCTTGTTTCAATCACAACTTCAATATAATCGAGACAAATGCTTTACTTATTACCTAATGTTGCAATGAATGCGTTTCTTTTCTTGAAGCCCTGTAAATAAACATATACTAGATCAATAAGATTTAAACATCTTCAATCCGAAAATATAAATAGTCAAAATTTAATTGTGTTAAAATAAATAAATGTAAATATTGATGTACCTCCTCATGCACATAATTTAAGTTGAAAATATCGGAAGCTTGCTATGCGCATTCAATAATACTTAAACTTAAGATAAATAATTATAAAACAAATTGCCACTTTTTGCATTAATAGTGATTCCTTTAAGAACTTACATCTATGAAGCTTGCGTTGATATAGTCAGTATGGCCTCCAAGAACTTTCACTCTGCTTTCATCATCTGAAATGAAATAACAATGCGTGTATTCAAGCTTTCCTCTATAGTTAATTATACATAATTAGTTTTTGACAATATATTAAAAGACCAACAAGGAAACGTGATACTGGTGATATAGTTCACATACATGGATAAATTCCTTTATATCTGTTCATGGCCATGTTCACTGTGCGCTGTGATTGGTCATACTTTTTAATGAGACCATACGGCATTTTCTGAAAATGAAAGACATGTCTCAATCATCATTATGTATATGACCTTTACATTAATTAATAATATTATAAGTATAAAAATCTTGTCAAACCATATATAATTTTCAGTAAAACTTGGTTAGTCATTCAAATCAAGGGACCACAATGCTAGAATATAAACATTATATTATAAATCTCTATCAAATAAAATACATTGTTCACATAAACACAGTAAGACAAATAATGTAAATGATCATACTTCAAATTCTTCTTCAAAGCTCGTGTCCTTGTTGGCGACAAACTTTGGAAGGTCGCTAACCCGGATCTTCCCCTTTTGTATTTCATTTGCGCTATTATAGTACACTCCGCCGTGTTCTTCAAATCTTATTGCAAGGAGTCGGGCTTCTGCCTCGTCCGCATCTGAAAATAACACACCCAGAACACATATTTACACATGTGTTATTGCAAGAGCGACATCTTTTTATTAACACTGGGGTTCGCCGAATTCATAAATCACAACGAAACTTATTTCATATTAGCGATTTTCCGAATACAAATAATTGTACAAACAATATAAACTGTTTAAAGAATTCAAGGATACTATTGAGAACACCCATTCTAATAAAAACAATGTTTATATATGACGTTAAACCACATACGTTAATAATAACGTAATATATAAAAATGGTCAGAAATAACTAACATCATTAGCACTTCGTTTTATTAAGTTTATATCATAGTGTTGATATTTGGACTTTATAACACAAGTGTATTCAATCTTAATATGAAAACTAACCTTATGCGATATTATTAAATATACAAACCGATTTCGAGATTGTTCTCGTTCATCGAAGTACCATTGTCGGTTTTCAAATCAACGTCTCTTTTATCCATAAGTACAGTTTTACTGTATTGAGAAGCGGCGATGTTAACATTGTTAACAACGACGAGGTTTATAGCTTCGGTAACCGATTTAGCATGTGATGCATTTGATTCATCTTCAAGATAAATGCACAATTAAAAACATCTAAATAAATGTCATTTTTACATACATAATTATGTGAGGTTATGATTTGCATATCATTGCAAAATACGCGTACTCAATCTATAATTTACTTTTAACTGATACAATGTCTTCCGCAAACAATAATTAAGGATTAACAAAACATGATACCACATAAAAAAATGACAATTCTGGAATTTTACTTTGACCAATTGCTAAATAACTTATTATTTGATTAGGAAAAGACAAGCATAATGCTGTTTTCGAATGCCATGAATGTGTACTTACTTCTTCGCTGAATAGTTGAGTACACAGGTACATTATTCCTTTCATCATCAACAGTTGGTGAAGCATTTTTCATTGATTCGTTATGTCTACTATGCCTAAAAAAGGCATTCATACAACAAAACAATGTACAAAACAATTAATAAAACTGTGCGGAGTAACACATATGTTTAAAAAAAAAGCAATATCCTCAAGGTTCAGCACTTTATATTGAATCATTATTGTTCATCCATTATATTTCAATTGAGTGCTATAGAAGCAAAAATACGGTAGACATTTTAAAAGAATGTGTATGTATTCACATTTGTTTTATATTTAAAAAAAAACACGACACTCACATGACTTACACATTTCAAAACTCAAAAGACTAATTAGGTGATTTTACAATAAAAAAACTCATATTACAAATTACCAGATATAATAATATCTTAATTTAGTACATTTGTCAATAATTGCAGCCACTAATTAGTGACACGTTTAGGTGTATCTTGCATTTCGGAGACAGTGGGGGCATTTCGCATGTAAGTTTCAAATGTAATTCATCACCAGTTACACACATTTTATAATACTTTGATCGTGAGATGGATAAAACATGTGTTATTGGACTGTTTGGGATAAGGGTATTTATATCAATAAATACTAGACTACACTTGGAGACTTTTCTAACGCATTTGCAGGCTTTTCTTACGCAACACTTTGCAAACTTGAATATCTCAGTAGTGAATATAGATTTTGATTTTAAAATGTACATGTGATCAATTTACAACACTTTGTGCAAGCTCACGATAAAATCATTCACCCGTGACGATCGGACGATTTAGCACGTGGGGTAGATTGCTAGCAAGTGGCAAATTGCGCGGTTGAGCTCGTAAAGATTCATACGAGCAATCATTTTTTTTAAATTAATGTTATGTTTTTTCTAGTGTGAGAACAAAACCCATAATAATGAAATTGAAATAAATTTAGAATTATATCGCGTTTCATCATTTCCACGAGCAAAATATGAAACCATGCCTACACCACAAGCAAAAGCGTCCGATCGTCACGGATGAATGATTTTATCGTGAGATTGCACAGATTGTAGTCAAATGATCACATATATCATTTTTAATCAAAATCTTTATTTATAACTGAAATATTTAAGTTTGAAAAGGGTTGCGTTAGAAAAGTCTCTCAATTTTGAAAAATTATCAGGGGTGGAATTATTATCCCATCTCACCTTCACTTCAACATACTTCTATCGCTGAAACACTGTTAGATTCTAAAAACGAAATTACTTTAAATCTATAGTATACGGTTGTCGCAAATAACGTTAAAATTACATAGCTATGCTGGAATTATTGTGCATTTCTTGGTCAGTTTCGAGCTGAATACATAATTGTGCTCAAAATTGAATGATATAAAAAGTACAACAATAACAATGTTTACCTTCTTCTGCAGACTACGACTATCACTATCACGAGGACAATAACAGCAACACCACCGCCGCCAGCACCTCCAGCAATTGCTGCTAAAGGCAGTGAACCTTTCGTGGTGTCTTCTATATATGAACTTTGCGTTGTGTCGTCTTTATATGAACTTTTCGTGGTGTCGTCTTTATAAGGACCAGATGTCGTATCAGCGGGTTTAACTAGATGAAACCATATAATAGACCCGAAATTATGTTATACATTTATAAAGTAAGCAATACTAAATCATATTCGTGTTAGCACGCAGACTCCTTCAAATAATAAGTGTAATAATACTTTTAGGTATTTCAATAAATAAATGCAACGTTGGAATAACTTAAGCCAGAAAACATAATGTACATGAAACTGTTGTTTTAGAAAGTACCGGCAGTACGTTAAAGGTCATACAAAACTAGTCGGTAGTTTGTTTCAGCTATATAAAGCTACCTATACTCACATTCCAAACATGAGCCAGCATCGTTACACTTGGCACACTTGTCCCCGCAGGGCCATTCACATTGAGGTCCATAATATCCCGGTTTACACGTAGAACAACTGCCATTTAATATGTTACACGAACCATTTTCACAATTATCAGAACAAATGTCCGAACAATTTGCACCATATCGTCCACTGACACACTTTTCACATGCTTCTCCGCCGTAGTTTTTCGAACACGTACATTTGCCTGTAAATCTAGTGCATGTATTATTTTCGCATCCCATTGAACATACTTTTTGACAATTAGAACCAAACATCCCAGGCATGCATTGTTCACATGCTGATCCTGTATAGTTTTTTGAACACGAACACGTTCCATTGTTTCTGTCGCATTCACGTATATTGCATCCGGATGAACAGTTCTTGTCACAATTAGTTCCATGTTTACCATCAATGCATCTATCGCATTTGAGACCAGCATAATTCGCAAGACATGTACACGTTCCATTTGTTTTATGACACTCGCCAGTGCACCCTGTTGGGCATATTTCATCACACATCGCACCGTATCTGCCATCATAACATTGATCGCATCTATCTCCTTTAAAATTGTTCAAACATGCGCACTCTCCTATCGTTCCATAACATGTATTGTCCTTGCATCCAGCTGAACACGATTTGTTACAATTCTCACCATACCGACCTAAAGCACAAAGTTCACATTTAGCACCTGTAAAATTCGACAAACATGTGCAGTTACCATCCTCTACGTTACAAACTGACTGATCGCAACCTACGGAGCACACCTTGTCGCAAAAAGTGCCATACTTTCCATGCACGCATCGGTCGCATTTGTCTGCCTCGAAGTTTGAAATACATGTACATGTCCCATCTTTATCACATGTTCTATCAACACACCCTCGACTGCACAACAAGTTACATGATGGTCCGTACCTTCCCTGATTGCATGAAGAGCATGAAGTTCCATCTGAACAGGTAGAACAATTAAAATGGCATTGATTTGAGCAGTTGTTGGATGTATTAAAGTATCCATCATTGCAACTAGTGCACGTGTTCTGGACCGCGCATATGCAGTTATACGGGCAGTTTATTGTTGGCTGACACGTCGCTCCTGTGAATCCTAACTTACATTGTGTGCAGGTGTGTGCATTTGAACAGGTCAAGCAGTTGTATATAGAACAATTATGACACTTATATTGTTCAAAGTAATATCCATCTAAACAACCTAGACAGTTTTGAAGGTTTGTGCATTTGCAGCCATCGTGCATGCATTTTTGGCAAGATGGTTCGAAGAACCCAGGACTACATGAAGATTGTATCGTGTGCACTGTAAGAAAATTAAATAGATACTATTAAGTATGTTCTATATCATTTCAGTATCCTTTGAAAAATACCGACTCAATGTTTTAATCATGAATTGTCACACCCTGCAATAGTATCATGTACTATGCATAAGGAAATACTTATAATATGACATTCGTAATACTTATGCGTTCTTACCATTGAAAAGCACAACGATATTGATCAAACGAGTAAAATACAATCCACGTTGCATCGTACTTCTAGTCTGAAATTAAATAAACAACAAATGTAATGATTTTCGATGTAATGTCTAAAAAATACAAATGTAAATACCAAATAGAGGGTGATTAAACGTATTGCATATCAAAGATTGGTACGGTCAGTCGAGACGTCGGCCGATATTTACATTACAATTTTAATTTATCATAGTATATAAATATGACACGCAATAAAATGTGTTATATAGATATATATGATTGATTATTTGAAATCATGTGGTTTTAAACGAATTGAATATTTTGTGTTTAATCCTTTGTCTAAAGGTATAACTTTTGGTCATTGCCTATAATAACTGGTCTGCAAGTAATGATAAAAATGGTATCTAGCGGATTAATCTAGAGTTTCACTTCGTTAATATCTTTATATTATATGGCGTAGAAAATTCCGAGGCTTGTCGAGTTTGTCAAAAGCATTTTGGACCAGTCGAATATTACATGATACAAACTGTCAAGACCGATATATTATATTAATGACGCCGCATTCTAAAAACATATTGGAACAAAATATGTAAAAGTCAACCGCCTACAAGTTAGCACTGTTCATAATGACGTCTACTTGGTCAGTGTGTATTGAACATAACTCATACGAAATATTCCTAAATAAAATTATTACTTATAATTGATAAGCACACATTTATGTATATATACTAAAATAGACATGTGAAGCCAAAACGTTAAACTTGTCGTGAGGTTAGGCACAATATAAATATCATAACGTCATTCAAAACACGCAAATTTCAGACGGCAGACCGCGTGAACGGTTTTGTTCAAATGCATCAACTGTAAACAATAAAAAAAACTATGAAGTATCATGCTTTAAGCTTATCACAGTCAGGGCATTTTTCTTAACTGGTGAGTCTTTATTAACTTTTTACATCATGAAATGTTCGGAGGTTGGTATTGAATTCTAGTGACACACGCGAAAGAATACAAAAATCTATCTTGTAAAATAACATAATAAACTCTATGTGTAGAAACGACTATATCGATCAGTTGCATGAAACATTCACAAGCTAGATGATTTGTGTCAAATTTAGATAATGTTGAATTAAATGGCTGCATGCAATGTCGTAGACACAATTTTATTGAAAAATAAGATGCTATCGCTGTTTCAATCGCAACGAAAATAAATCTTCAAACGGATGAGTACTATCATTATCACAGTATTTAGTCAAATAATGGGCTGTGATTATAAGGTTAGACTTTAAATTTATAGCTTTAGAATCTCAAACGCAATTGAGCACTAATGGTATAATACAATTTATTAACCCGAGGAAGATAATGTCAACCGAGGAGTAAGCTAAGCTAAATTCAATTAACTGTAAACTAATTGGTGACTACAAACGCAAAGCTAAATAAGAATATGATTTAAAAAAATGAAACAAGAATACAACTGAACTGATTCGTTTGTGATTTTACAAAGTAAAATACGTTTTGTATCTTTTATTTTTTATGTTTATCAAAAATAGTGTTTAACGATGGCTCTAATAAGGGCAGACAGATACTAGATTATGCATTTACTGCTCATGACTCCAATGGTATGAACTTTAATCATTCCACTTGTTGTATCTTTTTCCCCACTTAATGTCAAAACAAGGGGACTTGCGTTCGTTTTGTTTGGTGTACAACAAGAGCACCGCAGAGCGGGTGCCAACGCTCGGCTGTGGGTGCAGTTTTGAAAAAAAAAGACCTTGAACTTTGACCTTGAAGGATGACCTTGACCTTGACCTTGCCCTTTCACCACTCAAAATGTGCAGCTCCATGAGATACCCATGCATGCCAAATATCAAGTTGCTATCTTCAATATTGCAAAAGTTTTGGCCCATTTTCAGGTTTTAGGACGACGCGGACGGCGGACGCGGACGGCGGACGCGTGACAACGAGCTGGCTTTGACAATACCTCGTTTTGTTTTCGAAAACATCCGAGCTAAAAATGACGCAGATCGATCCGTATTCACCGACAAACACGATAATCTTGTGAGACAATGCCCTCTTGCAGCTAAAAAGACTCGTTTTTTTTTCTTCACGGTTAGATAAATATACATGGCCGTCATATGGACATGATTTATTATACTGTGAAAAGGTGACATAAAATCAATGTGTAGAGGGGATGTCAAATTTTCACATATCGACCTCCTTCTACACGCAGATTTAAGTACACATGGCAGCATTGTTTCTTAAAATCAGAATATTTGCGCAAATCCATTGGGCATTGACTTCTTCCGCTGTATAGTGACCATACCAAATCTAGGTTAAACGTGATCTTAGTCAGCTACGCTTAATAATTGTAAAACGTCGGTCATTCACAATATTGTGATCTTGCGGTCAAATGCATTTACTGGGGTATTGTGTTGCCGTGCTGTTTACTATATCCATATAATTATAATAAGACTTCCTTATTTGATATGTGTGTGGAAAGCCGTAAACAGTCAAAACTATCATATTTTATTACCATGGTGTTGAAAAGCAGGTTCAGCGAAGAACTTTTGAGGGACCAGTGTTCACGTTTTCATAACTTGAAAATATTGAACAAAATTGTTTCAGATTCGCAAATTTTCGTTGTAGTTATGTTTTTTGCAAGGAAACAGTGGTACTGAACATTTACCATGTTCTATAATATTCAGTATATGTATGTTTTGACGATTTAAAAAAATACGAAATTATAAAGCGTTACAAACACGAAACGATTAAATAATTTTTAAAGTGCTATTGTTATTGTTGTATTTTGTGACATTACGAGGATTGCTTATATATAGTAAACAATACTTTCCGTACAGTACCAGCACGGATGGCCGAGTGGTTTAAGCGCTAGACTTTTACTCCAAAGGTCAGTTGTTCGCGCCTAGGTGTGGATTACTTTTTTTTATATATATACTGGAGCTTTTAGTTCCGATGTTTGCATTAATCAGTTTAAATCATTTAATGACAAACTTCAAAATATGATACAGGTAGGAATAGAATTTAAGAAAAATACATGTGGTAGGTATTAAATCTTCCTGTACACAGCTAACAATGTTTTAATTTAAATCTGATGATATCAGACAAGATTGCACCTTTAAGATGGGATAATGTTATAGATATTGTGAAAATATATAAATAAATTATATATATCTTGCCATAATATTCACCAACCCCTTAAATTTAAATTTAAGAGAGGGCTAACCACCATTAACGAATTTTAAAGAAGCCATGAAAGCGTTGAATAAGTGTGCAATCATGATGCTACAGTACAAGCGTTGTTATTGTTCCGATGTAAACAGGTAATATACAGCTACACAAAAAGTATTTTCTGCTTTAACGGGCATCGATATAGTGGCATATCTTAGAATGTTGGCATACATATGTATATAAAACAAAATTGCGTACAAACATACATTTATAACATATATATATTTGTGCTTTTGCTATAATTAATGATATATGAGTAACTTAAATGACAAATATGGAATTGTGTTAATTCTACCAGATATCCCTCATCATTAGACAACGTATTAATTTCAGCATAGATTTTACTACAACTTAATTCGATTCAAATCTTAAGTGACGATACAAACTGTGAATATATTAACTAAAAAGCAAACTTAGCCATTTAATCCGTTGTTCAAAACATAAAAAAAAATCTTATTTTGTGATGATACTAACCGGTCGTTTAATTGTAATTGCAGCGTTTCACCCCCTTTACGTCGATAATCCAAACTGAGTTGGATAATTCAAACTGAAGAAAAAAATATTGGTCGAAACTGAAACTGAAACTGAAAGGTAGTTGATTATTTTATCATTTTTGATAATTTAGTAACTATAAGGACGTAATTGTTCTATACATGTGATAATGAATGCCTGACGCACACATGCGTTTTGAGTTTTGAAACGATTTAATAGTTTTCTAGTAAAAAACGATAGATTTGTCTTCGGAAAATGCTAATTTTCATTAAATGCGACCTATGTGTTAAATTATTTTTCACGTTAATTGACAAAAAAGCGAACGAAACTGTAACAGAGATATGCCAAATTATATCATGAATGTCCTCTAAAATTTTACTTTTAACACCTAGTGTGTTTCTGTGTTAAAATCATGTGTTTTCAGGACGGGTATACAAGTTTATGGATAAATCCAAACTGATATGAACATTTCTGTGGATAATAACCAAACTCAAAATAGTCTGGAATTATCCATACACTAGTTAGGTCATTATCCAATTTGTATATTCTTGTCCCAAACAAATTCGAACATATTGCGTTTTCGAGCATTTACGCCAATCAAATTTTGTACATACATATATGAAAGGTTAATAGTCCAAGCATTAAAACATTAAAAACATTCGATTATAATTGTTTTTGGCCTAAAACTTTCGACAATTTCATTTACATTTGTTCAGATTTTCAAACATATTCATGTTATTTTGACGTAACTGTTTTTAATTGTTATGAGTTGATAAGCGCATTGTATCCGACAAATAACATTTTATCAAAAATAAACGTTTATTATGTCACAACTTACCTTAAATACACGTGTTCTTAGAAATAATAACTGGAGTCTTTATTAATGTCGCCTTTTTTTTTCTTCGGTTTGAATTATCCTACTCAGTTTGGATTATCGACATACAGGGGGTGCGTTTGTTACTGATCCGAGGCATTCACTGAAACCGCTAAATCTAAATCTCGCCTATGTTTTTCTTTCAAACTTCCTATTTTGAGAACTGTATTGTCTATCTCAACTGCATGCGATCATATTACAAATGGGTGTATCCGTTCGTCTATTTGTCGTAAGAAACGGGTTTTCTGTTTATTAACTTGATATACCAGTGTTATTATTTTCTCACAGTAAGGTAACATGTTCGGTACACAATTATTATGTAAAATATAATTTTCCTAGTTTGAACAAAGAGAATTAGAGGAAAATTAATTTCCCTTGAATAAGATAAGTCGCCGATAGAGGGCGTTGTAGAAAGGCATATGCGGGTGAACGCACGAGGAATTGTCATTCAGCTTTGCGATACTGACCGGTATTTACACATTATTTTTTTAGTATACGCGGCGTGTACAAACATGACGGAGCAAAACCAAGGTGGGGATTTGCATCAGAAATTCAATTTGTTATTCGATGAACTGAGAGAACAGAAGTCTATGGTTCAGAACTTAAAAGATGGATTGAAAGGCACGGTCGTGACAGCCTACGAGGAGGCGAAACGTTTAAAAAAGGAAATGGAAATGACGTGGCGGTTCAAGGGCAACAAGGTACAACATGAATTCAACGAAGAAATTGCAGACATTTTGAAACAAATAGAATGAAACAGAGAACACGGGAAAGACGAATATTGTCGAAATTTAGTAACGGAGTCGTGCGAAAAGATAAGGAAAAGGAAAAATTGATACGTATCGCTGATACGTCAGAAGGAGGATGGGACACCGTAAATGTGTACGAATCCAACCCGGTTGCCAGCGATAGTGATGACGATGTTAAAATTACCAGGGCGGACAATAAAGCCATGAAGAAAAAGAGGAGAGCGGATAAGAGAATGTATCCGTATTCCATGTCATCGGAGAAGCCGTTTGCGCCTTATTCGGTCGCTTCTACACGTGGTACTTTTGGGGGCGGTAGAGGAAGTTTTTTTTTTCGTGGTAACCGCGGGGCGTTTAATGGAGGTGAGAGCTACATTCCAAGAGCAACCGGTCGAGGCAGCTGCTACGCATGTGGAGAGTTTTCTCATTTCCGGCGCGAATGTCCTTACGTCGTCAGAGGTCCGGGCACCAGCCACACAGTCAATTCCGTTTCCGGCACCAAGCAGTAGTTTCAACAGCGAGAAATCCGAGACAATTAAAGATGAGTATATTTATGATTTTGATAGATTTACAAGAGATTATTTTGAATATGAGCAAGGTATAAAAGTCATTATTGTACGGGGACGTTTAAGTCAAAATATTGATTTCTGGGAGAGAATCGGGGCTAATGAATACATTCTTGATGTTATTAGATTTGCCTAGAAAATTCCATTTTATACTAAGCCCTCTAGACAGGTTTTGAAGAATAATAGATTTGCTAATT
The DNA here is from genome assembly GCA_007657795.1 of Dreissena rostriformis. NCBI lineage: Eukaryota > Metazoa > Mollusca > Bivalvia > Myida > Dreissenidae > Dreissena > Dreissena rostriformis. Next base: position 33,514 of record VMBQ01009585.1, read on the forward strand.
TAAATTCTGATTTTGTCTCTGAAACTATTCAACATTTGCTGGACCGTAACCTGATTGAGGATTTTGACGTACCACCACGTGATATAAATCCTTTGACAGTATCAGAACAAAGAAATGGAAAGAAAAGACTCATTTTAGATTTGAGGGCTGTAAATATGCATTTGTATAAGCAAAGTGTACGATTTGAAGATTTGAAAGTTGCTTTATCATTTTTTTTAAATATTTGTTCATAGTGAAATATGATAAAACTAGTGCCTATCACTTTATTGAAATGTTTTAACCACATTGTGAATTTCTAGGGTTTGCATGGAAGGATAATGACAACGAAGAGCGTTATTACCGTTTTCTGGTTCTTCCGTTTGGATTATCTTCAGCTTGTTGGATTTGGACCAAGGTTTGTCGCCCTTTATTCAAAAAGTGGCGTAGTTAAGGTAAATCTGTACTCATGTTTTTGGACGACGGTTTCCGTTGTTCTGATACTTATGAAAGTACTTTGCTATTAGGTACGCAGGTGAAACAGGATCTGCTTTGTGCTGGCTTCATTCCTAAGACAGATAAATGCATTTGGGTGCCTATACAGGTTGTGCAGTTCTTAGGTGCGATATTAGATTCGTCACAACGTCGCTTTAATTCTAAAGTCGCGAATGTCAAAAATTGCAAAAATGGCATATTTGGTATCGTTATGTCGGGCTTGACGAGCTCTTCACGATGCAACAAACGGTGTGTACCTTTCTCTACTTATGCACTATTGACCCCTCAACATTGGCGAAACGTGACAATTTTCTATTCATTTTAATTATAAAATCGCAAATGTCTTTGTGAAGGATTCAGCTAATAGCATCGTCTTCTACGTGCCACGTGACCAAACTTTCAAAAAGGCGAAAACGACATATTAAATAATTTCACAAAATGTGATTCTAAGTTTACAAACAAAACACAAACATTTGGAGTATGTAAGTTATTTTCATGATTATAAATATTGTTGTTTACGCTATATTTGCTAAAAATCTGCTTTGCAAAGCATGAAGGTTGTCAATTTATTCAGAATATTGTGCACATTTTGTACACCATTTTCTGGATAAGACCATTATTCGGATAAGTTCTCAGAATCTCATTCCTCCATCCACCATAAAATGTAGAATATAATCTTCGCGTTTGTTTGTGTGTGTGTGGGGGGGGGGTCTGTATGCATGAGGGATGATTAGAGGAATTGGTTGCTTTGCTTTGAAGGGCGCGTTTTTGGAACGTGGCGTTTCTTTTCGGATATTTTTTATTTTTTTTTAATTGGATCCGTTGGAAGCATTGATAACCTTTAATAAAATAAAAAAGACCCGGTTTGATTGAATTTGTTCATGAATGATAATGGAAATGGCAACACCATCCACGCACTTTAGCACCAAGAAGAGCCTACTCTATTATAAACAATATTGTGTACATTCATTGATCGCAAAGATGTCTAGTTCTTTTTTCCATAATATTTTAATATTCCTCACATTGGTGCTCATGAAACGTTGCACGTAGAAAGACAAAGATAAATATATCTGAAGTGTCAGAAAAATACATTATTAAACATATAAATTCGTTTAACAGAGTACCCTCTCACTACTGCAGATCGTCATCATCCAAAGAGTATTTTGAGTCGCACCTGAACTGTCAAATAATGTACGAGATGTATGTAGAAAAATGTATTGAAGACGAAATTACTCCGATAAAGTTATCAATGTACAGGAAAATTCTTAAGACGAAGTTTAACATAGATTTTCATTCACCACTGAAAGACAGTTGCGATGTATGCGGAGAAATAAAAATGAATAAACACATCATAGATGAAAACAATAATTTGAACCAGAAATATGAAGATCATATGTTGCAGAAAAAGGAAACTACAACAGAGCGTAATAGTGACAGAGAGAAAGCAAAATCAGGCGAATCAGGAGAAGCGTGCATTTGTTTTTTACTTGGAAAATGTCATTACTCTTCCTAGAGCCGATGTGAAAACTTTTTTTACAAGAGGAAGATTGGCGTTTACAATTTAACAGGTCATAGCTCTATTGACGGTGGTAATTACAATGCGATATGGACAGAAGCTGAGGCGGAAGAAGGAGGTAATGAAATAGCGATCGCGTTGATTAGTATACTTAAAGAGATAAAGGCACATCATCCCAATGTTACGGAATTTGTGTTGTGGTCGGACGCTTGTATCCCACAGAATAAAAACTCTTCAATGACGCTAGCTCTTAAGACTTTCATGAATGAACACAACGTTAAAAAGAAAACGCAGAAGTTTGGTTGCCCGGGCATTCCTCCATTCAAGAGGTGGATTGTGCACATAGTGCAATCAAACGATTACTAAATAAAAGAGAAATATAAAGTCCGGTGTCGCTCATCCGGGCACTCATATCCATCAGACGCACGAAACCTTTCCACGTCATCCAACTTAGACGAAGACATTTTCTAAATTTGCAGAAGGTTACTAACACCTTACGGTTTGTAAGCATACCTTATACGAAAGTAAGATCTCTGAAATACGAGGAAGGTTAAGATACTGAAGTTGAATATAAGTTGTTGTTCACACATGAGATGTTCAGTGTTGGTATACTAGGAAAGCCCATCACACGCAATAGTTATAAGACAGATTTGCTTCAGTTACCATCACCGGAACCTCTTTTAGTATTGAGCAAACCAGAGATACCAGCTTGTAAGAAATCTGCATTGACAATAATTCTACAATATATGAGCGCGAAAGACAGACAATATCATAAAGCAATGAAAGTGGTTGATGGTGGTGATGAACAACAAAGATCTCCGGTAAAAAGACTCCGGGTTGATTAAGATGTGCACATTAAGTTTTGTACGTAAGAGTAAACAGTGTGAAAAACTTCATCACTAAGAATGTGTAACTTGAACATCAAATGATCACTTTCATTTTGTAAATGTTTAACATTACATTGTTATGAAACATGATTGTATTATCACTTTATATTTTGTGCAAGCATTCTATGTTTCACTTTGTTTTATACAGTAGTGATCTATCATATTTACGGTTACTGCGTTTCAACTTTTCGGGTATTCATCAACAATACCAGACTATGGTTTGATTAAGCTGTCAAAATTAAGTTTTTAAGATACGATTTGTTGTTAGAATGATACAATATAACACTTAAATACGACGTACGCGTAATTTGAATATATATTTGATGTTCTATTTTATGTTAACATATTTCACTTACTAAGAAACAAGTATTTTCATTTGATTGTTTAACCTGTAAGAGCTATATGTTTCATTTTCTGTTACACAGTTGGATTAACAAGTTTTCTTTATGGTAACAGTGTTTTAACATCTCGGGAAATCAACTTGAATATTGTTTGTTTTAAAATACCGGAATGACTTTAACAGTTTTCTTTAAACTAGTTTTCAAAGCAGTTAGAATCCAGGACAGACACATTTTAAAGTAAAATACAATATCTCAGTACTGTTCTAAAAGAGCTGGTACAATAAATGTTTAGTAAGACTATGTGTTTGGTTACTTTTTACCTTATCCGAAATATCCGAAGTATACTGCATTTATATAAACAAGTAAACACTTTGATTTCCATAATCACGAAACTCAAAACTTTTCTTTAAAATTTACGTAAAAAAGTCGCGAATGTCAATCTTGTTTTTATATGTGAAGTTTCGGTAAAATTTTGCACAAATCGACAGATTAACACAAAATATTAATTCATATAACTTTTTTATTTAAAAGCAATCGTCTTTAAATTTGGCAAATTGCACACATCTCAAACACCTGTCAAACTTTCATAAAGATATCTTGTTTTATAATACATGGTTTGTTATTTCAAAACTTAAGAAGCAATTTTCTCAAAATCACTTCTTTGGACTTTCGTGCATTTAGAATTAGTGCGACGACATGGTTAATTCGAAGTAGACTGATATACACAATATAAAATTGATGAAAATGTTACCTCCAACCGGTTAATCCGTTGAACAAAATGTAAAAAATATTATAACTTGTAATGATACTGATCGGCAGTTTAAGTTAAAGTGATATGATATTATGTGCTCTTTTTTTATTAAAAACCAGGCATTTTAAGCAGAGATGATACAAAATAATAGAAACCAAAACTAAATACAACGCACTTAATAGTTTATGTGTAGAAGTGACAGAATCAAAATAGTACGTTCGTGTAATTATCCCTTTTTATTATTTTGTTCATTAGAACAGGTAATGACGTAATTTCAATGTTATATTGTGCGCTTGAATAGTTGGTTAACAACAACCATTTACTATGAATTGTTCATTTATATTGCATTTACGAAACGTCCGTTTCTCATTCCCAAACAATGACGAATACTCGTGAGGAATTGCATGAACATAAATACTGTAGGAATAAACGTAGACTTTAAAATTGTAAATATTGAGTAACTAAATATTGAGTACACGCATTCCAAACACTGTGGAAAGACAGTAACCAAGTTACCCTGGCACCAACCCGCTAGTTCAAGGCTCTATAATATTGTGTCGGTCCAAAAATACATTATTTGGAAATTAAAAAAAAAAACGATCATGAACGTTTGAATACTCTAAGAAGAAAAATAATTATGTAAGGCTTTATATTATTCATGAACTTAAAACAAAACATTTGCTTTATAAATGCAATTAAAAAGTAAATTGTTTTCTTTATGTCAATTGTTTAAAAATAATGTTAATACGTTACAACGCACCTCAACGAGAGTTTAACAATTATACTTAACAAAACATGATACGAATAGTACCGGTATATACCGTAAAATGTAAAACAATTACCTTGGTCGTTGTTCTTAAACTCCGAAGCTCAAAATATACCAAGATATTGTTATACAAGTGCCAAATGTTAGCGAGATTTAAATAAAACTCTACAAGCAAAATTATAAAATATAGTTTTATCCACGTTCAAAACGTTGGTTAGATTTAAATAACTCTTCACGAGCCATAACAGTATTTATAAATATTAACTTAGCGAGCGTATTCGTTCGCTAGATTCGCGCGCGCTGAACCACATCATTTCTGCTACATTTTAAACTTCCTCATTTGAAATAAGTATTCAATAACACGAACACAAAAGTTATATTGTAATTGGGTACCGACGTTTGTTATACACAAGGGTGGGTACTTGGGTGGGTAGATGTCTTCTCTTGGGTGTTGTATTATTTATGTATTGACAAATAGTCGTTTGCTTAAAAGGAATATAATTTCCTCGTTTTAAATGTTCATGGTAAATTGAATTACGAAGTTGCAGCGTAAGCGGATGCGTGTGTATGTTGGGTAAGTCTGTGATCTACGTGTATATGTTGGGTAAGTCTGTGATCTACGTGTATATGTTGGGTTAGTCTGTGATCTGTAGGCCGTGAATGTTCCTATCTTTATTTATCGTATTACCAAAGGTTGGAATAACACGTTTGCTTCATAGATACACATTTCGCGTTTAAATGTGTATTAATCTTAAATATTTTAAAATATAACAGTAAGCAATAATATGGCCAACGTTTACCTTAGAAAATGTTATCCAAATCAAATAACAAAAACAGGCTCACACACTTTTCGTCAGATCCTGCGCTATAAACTGCAGTTAAAATATTTATATATTCATATATATTCGTTTTATTTACGTATGTTATTTCGGAAGGAAACGTATATGCCCTAAGTGTAATTGAAACCAATATACTTTCTACGGATGTTAAAATGATGTACCGGAGATCAAACAACGGAAACAACCATGTTGATTTCACTGCGGAAATCCTTTCTCTTAATATTTACAACGTTTAATCTTTCTCTTAATATTTACATATATATTTTATTACTTATATATAT
>VMBQ01009585.1:45043-57089 GCA_007657795.1 Dreissena rostriformis
ATATATATCATCTCGGAACTTTGTGCTACTATGACTTATATATGAGTTACTTAAGTGGTCACCAAAATGGAACTTTGTTAAACAGGTGTCCCTTATTCATTTACATAAGATATGACCCTCGCTCTGTGAAAAATAATTTAATGCACGTGCGTAAAGTGTCGTCCCAGATTAGCCTTTGCAGTTCGCACAGGCTAATCGGGGACGATACTTTCCGCTAAAACTTGATTTTTGCTAAGAAGATACTTTCTTTAAACAAAAACTATCATAAAAGCGGATAGTGTCGTCCCTGATTGGCTAATCTGGTACGACACTTTACGCACATACATTTAAACCCGTTTTCTCAAAGCGCGACTCATATTTAAATGCACCTTTATATGAATAGCTTTAACAATAGTCAACAAAATCGTTTCTCGTAATACAATGTATAAATCTTAACGTAATATTGTTGTCGTTGATTTAAACGCACAGGAATACATATCTAAAAGGTTATATAAAGATGATTAAATATGACACATGGTTAATTCATAGAAGACTACTATACATTATATACAATTGGCGAAAAGTTTACCTTAGCAGTTTAATCCGTTGTACAAAAAGTAAAAACAAAATATATTATAAACTTGTGAAGATACTGATCGGCAGTTTAATTTTAACTTATAATATTCGTGACATTTACTCGAAAACAACTATTAAAGTCTGCCTCTCGCCACTGTATTTTCTTTAAAACTTCCTTATTGAAGAAACTGTATTGGGTATACTTGCCAACTGGATGGGATCATATTACACACAGGTGTATCCGTTCGTCTATTTGGCGTATGTATGTTTGTGAACTTTATATAAATGAGCCTCGCTCTGTGAAAAGGGGGTTAAATGCATGTGCGTAAAGTGTCGTCCCAGATTAGCATGTGCAGTCCGCAGACGATACTTTCCGCCTAAACTGGATTTTCGTCAAGAAGAGTCTTCCTTCAAACGGAAAATACAATAAAAGCGGAAAGTGTCGTCCCTGATTAGCCTGTGCTGACTGCACATCCTAATCAGGAACGACACTTAACGCACATGCATTAGACCTCCTTATCACAGAGCGAGGCTCAAATGTATTATTTTATTGTCACGTTTAGGTAATGTGTTCGATAACAACTTATACGTGAATAACTAGTTTATTTGTGTTGCATTTAGAGTTCGGTTAACGTGGGATTCAGACGAAACATTTTTTAATACGAGTTATAACGAGGTTGTGAAATAAGCCATAAAATATGAGCAGGAAATTTATTTGTATGCGTACAATACTTGGAAAAGTAGCAAACTTGTCAAATATCTTTTAATAATATATGTGAATATATATGTTTTATTAATCATTGTGCAGTCACTTACTCAGAAAAGGTACTGAGGCCTCTCTCACATCATGCTTATCGACCAGTCGCAAAAACACGACGGACCATAGCCGAAGTATGAGGTCCGTCTTATAGCGTTTAAGGGGGCGACTTTTAGGTCACTGTATATGAAACCAGGAGTGATCTGCGCTTTTTCTAATTATACATACACGCATCTTACGCCGTTTTTATATAAAATAATAAAATGCAAAAAGTATAAACACACCACACATGCTAGTGTATGTGCCCCTGCGAAATAATTCTAAGATAACGTTCATGTGTTTATGCTTGGGTGACGTAATTTCAAATTTATATTATGCGTTACAATTTTCGTTCAACAATAATCATGTTTTATGGAGTCTCTTACTTATTTTGCATTAACGTAAATTTCGTGTCTTGATTTCATGATTTTTTTTTATAATCGCTAACAATACCTGAATCTGTAAATATGTATCTTACGAATATAGACATTAACATGTTGAGGAAACACATACCAAAAAGGGAGGCGGTAAACTACAACGGGCGAGGCATGGTATGGTATTGCGCAAGGGGGGGTTAGAGGGTTAGGGTTAGGGTTAGGGTTAGTGTTAGGGGTCGGGTTAGGGTTTGGGTTAGCCTAAACCCAACCCTAACCCTAACCCGACCCCTAACCCTAACCCTTACCCTAACCATTTTTTGGGTTATCACCCCTATACCATGCCTCGCCCGTTGTAGTTTTCCGCCTCCCTACCAAAAACCTGCGGTAAGGATCTTACACCAACCCGCTAGTTCCGGGCTCTGTTCGATTGTGTCGGACCTAAAAATAATTGCTTACTACGTACCTGTCAGAGAGTGTATCACTTTTCTGTAATAAAACATTCCATGAAAAGCATGTCTCGTAATATCTAAAACAATTACCTTGGTCGGTGTACTCCGAAGATAATATACGTACCCTTATGAAACTATACAATACTTAGGTTTAATTGATAGTAGAGATACTATGCATCAGCAATAATTGACTAAAATGTTTCTGTCCGCTCAAATCCGTTCATCAAAGTTCTCAACTCAAATCTAGTGTTAATTAATGTTATTTTGAATTCAACGTTTATAACTGAACCGTAGCATTCACTTAAATCACGAAATCTGAATTACGGTTAGATTGTTTAAAACGATCTCCTTACAAAAGGTTGATTGTGCTTTTCATATAATTGTGATCATTGCAATAATTGAGTGCATACTGGTGAATTTAAACAAACTTTGCGTCATTGATGCGTCATTGATGCGTCATTGATGAAATTCACGCTTTAAAGATGGTTATTGGTATACGTGTCGTGTTATGAGAAAACTGGGCATAATGCTTGTTCGTAAAGTGTCGTCCCAGATTAGCCTGTGCAGTCCGCACAGACTAATCCGAGACGACAATTTCCATTATTAAAACGAAAAATTCCATAAAAGCGAAAATTGTCGTCCCTTATCATACAAATATGTATTGGAATGAACTTTATCAGAGTATTATGTTACATTTTCAAGGTAAATAAAATGAAGTTGTTGGACGACACAAGAGAAACAGCATACTTAATTTCCAAGATAGCAGTAATAAGGAGCGTATATGTGTACCTTCTAAATATTTTATCAACGTGCTAACGTCCCAAATAGTATTGCATTTTGTCAAAGCTCGCCTAAAATTGAACAATCCTATCTCAAATGTAGTGATTGTGGTATAGCTTGCACTGGCCACGCCTACTTGCAGGACACGCCTTCGGCATGAATGCCTCTTTGATAGCATGTTCACAGACAGACTGTTTTGTATGCTTGACGAGTAAGGATGTAAATAAAACCAGTATAACCTTCAATGGTGTTTGTTCCTTAAATGGAGTTTCTTTAATGGTGCTAACTAGTGTATTCTGTAGATGAAACACTACAATTGGCGACGAGGAAGATGTAAATAAAACCAGTAAAACCTTCAATGGTGTTTGTTCCTTAAATGGAGTTCCTTTAATGGTGCTAACTAGTGTATTCTGTAGATGAAACACTACAGTAATCAAACAATTGCTGTTAATATCTATACTTAAATTAATGTGTTTTTTTTTTGTTAATGTATTAATATCTGATCAAGCTATTCTTATAGAACTTTAACTTAAACTTTTTGTGCAGAGACATTTTACACGATTTCCAACATAATTTATATTCATTTCAATGGCATATGTCTTCCCTTGCAAATATGAAACCATTCTTTAATATTTATTGCGAATCTTTCTCTTTTTGATGTTCTCCCTGAATTAATTCTGTCCTTAGTGATTGACTTTCGAGCGCCGTCCGGACATATGAACAGCCAAAAATCTAATTTTGGGTGCGATTTTTTGGTCGTTGACTTAACATAAGTGTTTGCTGTTGATCCGGAAGAAGAAAGCATGCAGGGTTGATAGACTGAATGAAGATTGGCCGCCATGTTTGTGTCGGCCATAACGGTGCAATAAGAACCAACTGTTCTGTCTGTAAGATTTTCACATTTTGCAGATTTCTTTGCAATCAACCTGATAGCTGGTAAGTCATAACGTGGTCATCATTTGACTCGAAAGAAACTGCATCAACATAAAAAGCATTTTGGTAAGGTTAACGCCTAACGTAGGAATCCAATTTTACATTGATTCGAAATTAAATAAACCGATATTCAAAGCCGAAAACGACTCGTAAACTGTCTGGAACACCACAGTAGATAATATTCACTCTTAGACTAGATAATCGTTTTCAGTTCTACATAGATTGTAAGCGGTGGTGTTTTGTTTCCCATGATGTGCAGTGCAGGTTCATATCGCGCTCAATACATCAAAACCAAATAGATCTACCAATATGCTCGACTCCCTTGATTTCCCCTATAATTGATTTTTAAACTGTACGGTTGCGTTCTTATCAATAAACCCATTGATACATATGCATGCTAGATTAAGTGTTTAACAACGAAAACATTCCTATTTGACACGCGCTTTGTTCTAAAACGTCGATGTGTTGCCTTTGTTCTTCGATTAGCCAAAATCCGTGTGCCCGCCGAATAACATTGGAAGTGCTCGTGTACATTATTGCATCAGTGTTTTGTATTAATAAGCTCTGTTTTTTTAAATAAGAAACATCAATATATACTAATTTTGATGCCACTGTGTAAAAACACTGGTTTTGTAAATATGTTGACAAACCTTGAACCAGTTGAACAAAAGGATATTCAATGCCTACAAAATAGGTAATATTCCTGTCATTTTCATGAATGGGTATGGAGTAAAATGTGTCCTCAATATCTACTAAGCTGAAATAACAGGTCGGGTAGCTGCCCTAACGGACTATAATGTTTATGAGTAATACCCTACTATGAAAGTAACGATAATGTGCATACAAAGTGCAGTCGCTATCGTGATAACGATACCAATTGTGGACAGTTTATAACTTTTTCTAGTAAAACAGAAACACTACAAAAATGTAACAATTTGTTGACGTAGAAGATACTTAACACCCATGAGAAAGATAACTGTTATCAAATCTTTATTACTTCTTTTTTTGACACATCTATTTAATATTCTACCTAAACCATGAAATATATAACTATAAAACAGATAAATAACACAATTTTATATTTATTTCTTCTACGGGTCTGCTAGAATTTAGCATAACGTTCTTATTAAACATTATTATAAATGAGGTATGTCTACGATAGATGTATGCTTTTGAAATAAAAGAATGAAAATGACATGGTTTAGGAAAATGTATTGTACGGAATACCGTTATGGCCATCGTGGTTACACGTTAAAATCCAGAGGGCGACGATGCGATATTGCGATAGTACGATGGCGACAGTGCGAAAGTACGATGGCGACAATGCGATAGTGCGATGGCGACAATGCGACAACGCGATAGTTCGATCGCGACAATGCGATAGTCATCGTACTGTTGTCATCGTAATCCACAAAATCTAAACACTAATATGACCTTTTTTACAATGTTATTCGAAAATATATGTATTGCATGGCATACAGTAAAATAAATATTAGGGTGAGACACACATTACATAAACATCATGTCAAAACCAAATGATCCCTCTGGTCCTGTTCCTAGTGCATACCACACGTATATTTAGCCTACAACAAATAGGCATTTAGAATCAGTATGGTCCTATAATAAAGGGCATGTGAACATTAAAAGGGAAAAAAATGATTGACAATCGCTCGGGGAAAATGGGGTTTAATGTATGTTTCTAAAGTGTCATCGCAGATTAACTTTTACGATCCGCACAGGCTAATCAGGTAAGCCACTTTCTGGTTTAATGAATTTTTTCGTTTAAAGAAAGTATTTTTGAAAACAAAATCCAGTCTAGCCCGAAAGTGTCGTCCCAGATAACCATAAGTGGACCACACAAGCTAATCAGGGACGACTCTTTACGCAGATGTATTAAGCCAGTTCTTCCAGTACGCGCCTCAATTTGACCAAATTACCAGGTCTACTTACCCTAGGCTGTTTACTGCAAACAAAACTAATGTCTAAATGTCAGCACAACAAAATAGAAAAGCATACATTTTTACTAAAAGGCTACACCATTGAACTCTATCAATAACATATCTTCTTATCAATCGACTAGAAGTGTGGACAATACGCTTGTAAAATCACCGCACAATAAGTAAAATAATGTGAAATAAATCAATGTCACTCATATTTAAAAGGTAAACAACAAATTGCTGCATACACAGTTAATTATGTTCTAACTAGCAGAATATTTCTTATTAAGATTGTCCTTATTTTATCAAAATCTTAATAAAATACCACTTCGGATATTTTATACCAAAGAGCACAAATCCTTAGCAATAGAACACATAGCGCAGTTAATAATAATTAACAGATCATTTAGACTAGTTTCTCAATGGTTTTTTTAAGCTGCGTGTAGCCTAGCTGATTCACTTCGTTCTGGTGTCTCTCCTTCATCAGGTGGGAATGAAAAGTAACCAGGGACCTGCATTTACAGCAGGGGAGTGAATGTAACACATTTGTCTGGTTACGGTTGAACTCTTTTAATGTATAGCTTGACTGATGCAAGAGCTTAGGCCTTATTAAGAAATGTTTAGAATATGCAATTGTATAACTGATAACTTGCAGTTTGGACCTGACTCAACTCGATAAACAAGTTTATTTGTATATACATTATAGTACTTATCGATGCCTCGTTGTGGAATCTTATTTTCTGTATTGCAGCCTTTTGTTACCCAACGGGAAAAAGGACGGATACACTTGAGAATTTTTTATTTTTTATTTTAATTCAAAAGTGTATGATATATCCTAAACAATGGAGCTCAAACCAATTACCTTTTCAGAGTTAGCTGCTAAAAGCATGTTTCCTCATCATTAATTATGTAGGGTGGTTCGAGAACAAATTACAAGTACAAGAAGGTCTTATAAACAATAATTAGAAATTATTCAATAATAATAAATGACTTCTTAAAATTTGCACAGTAAAATAAGCTATATACATGCATGAATATTAGGAAAACAATATAACTCTTTACCAATACCATTTTAGGTACGATTTGATTAGATAAAGACAGTGTTACGAGTATGTGCAATTAAAACAGTATGAAATTAATAGTTAAATTCAAACAAGCCAATAGTTTTCATCGTAACTCACCTTCGTCACAATGATATTATGGGGCATTTGACAGTGATACGGTTGAAGTGTAAATGAAACAAGAATACGTCCGTTAACTTCAAATAGAACTTTATCACAAAACAATGTTTCTAGTAGATGAACAATACAACACCGTTCTTAATGTTAACTTACAACGAAAACTACCGAAAACTCTGGTTCCCCGTCTAATATGAATTCAGTATTACACATGCATGCGTCTATATGCACCCAGAATTTGGCTTACTTCATGTGAGCTGCTGCCTTGTGCTTATTCATTTCTAGCTTTACTACGTTAAGAAATGATAATAGTCCAGCAACAAGAAGATAGCCACATGAACATGTTAACAGAAGTGATGCATTTGACATTTACTCGCAAGAGAACATGATGAACATACATCGAGTAAACATTAAAACGAAGACGCAAGGAAGACGCAGTTATTTTGTAAGAAATGAAACAAAGCAAAATGGAATTGTCATAAAGCTAGATACACATAATCGCCGATATTCCCGAATGTAATAAATCAACATGGAGTTGTCATAAAGTAAACTACAATTGTCATTAAGCAATACGTAATTGTCATTTTGCAACATGAATAAACTGGCGGAGATCCGGATGTTGTACGCATGTCTTCTATCTCTGTAATAATAAAAATATTATTAATAATAATAATAATAATAATAATAATAATAATAATAATAATGACTTTAATCATAAGTTATCTGAAAGAGGCGTATCTAAGAGCGTTCGGGTATTTTAGTTTGAAAAGATTTTTTCAGCTTAGTAAGCACATGAAATGCATTGCCTGTCTGTTTGTGACACTAAATAGTAAAAAAAAGGTAAAGTGCGTGTTCCGATGCAAAAAAAAAACACAATACAGATGTTAACAATATCGAAGTTATTTTGGATTATTCTGTCAGTTTCATCATAAGCACTAATGCACTAAGTGTGTTGATTAATACAGTTGATTTATATAATGAGATGGTTAGGAACACAGTTGATTTATATAATGAGATGGTTAGGAACACAGTTGATTTATATAATGAGATGGTTAGGAACACAGTTGATTTATATAATGAGATGGTTAGGAACACAGTTGATTTATATAATGAGATGGTTAGGAACACAGTTGATTTATATAATGAGATGGTTAGGAACACAGTTGATTTATATAATGAGATGGTTAGGAACACAGTTGATTTATATAATGAGATGGTTAGGAACACAGTTGATTTATATAATGAGATGGTTAGGAATCGATTTAAGACTCAGAAAGCATTGTGGATATTGATAATGTTTTGTATTATTATGAGCAAATTAAAAGTATTAATTACTCAGTGAGGAGACTAGACACTCCTTGAAAAATGTTAAGGATATATAAGTGAAATTCGCCAAACTTACCGAGTGCAATCTCCGGTGTAGGGCCCATCAACAATTTGGCGCCGTGATTTTGCGGCTTAACATACGGTGCGTCCCTATCATATGCCCAAATCGTCTGGTTGACGCATGAGTCACGCGTATATGGCACGCAGACGCCATTCGGTCGGTTCGGGATACTCGTGTTGCAGTAGAGGTACTTTGAATTACCGCAGTCTGGACACTCCGGTGCCTTTTCGTAGTCGTACACTACGGTGGTCCAGTTTTTCCAGAGCCCGTCACTGTTTTTAAGATGCTCAAATCCTTGCATTGTGTCATTTGGGCCTTGTTCTCCATCGGGAAAGACCGAGTAGTCGCCCAGTTCTCGGTAGTCTTTCTCGACGTCCACTTGGCACCTATGCAGCGGAAATATACGATTTGCGTATATTAAGGTATAGGAGATAAACGGGCGTGGTATCTGTATATGTCGCAACAACAGTTATTACCATTAGCCCTAACGCGTGTAAGTGGTGTATCCGACAACTTGCTAATCCACCACCTCATTAATGCACGCTGTCAATCCATTATAAATTAAGAAGCTTACTGTAAAAGCAATTTTGAAGCATTTTAAAATCTAAACCCGGTGTGTAGACAACGATTTTAGCGTTGATCTTTTACACTATAATCATTTGTTTATGTTTTATGCAAACTAAGTCGTTCAAGAAATGAACTACTTTAATTTGTTAAACTGTCCATCTTCCGAAAATGTAAAACGTTTAACAAATGGCTTCCAAAGCGAGTTTACAAAAAAAAACATCTTACATGCAAGTCGGAAATTGTAAATTATAAATTATAGAAAGCGCGGTTTCTGTAATTCAACATAGACATATAGTTTTTATCTTTGTATCATCATGCAACTGTGTTGTTGTGTCAAATTTTCTATATTTAAAGAGAAGTGAAATAAAGCCTCGTTTTAAAGTAAACATCAATCAATATAATAAACTTAACATAGTGGCAATCAATTCTAATCGTGTATTCATTTTATCGTACACAAATACTCACTCATTGGAGGACTGTCGGTGCCTGAACTGCTCCCAGATGTAGTCGATGAAGGCGTGGTGCATGTAGAATACGGGGTCGTACGCCGCCGATCCCAGAAAGCCCATATCACCGCCCACCCAGTCGTGGATCTCATCGTGTAGTTTTTCTAGGTTGTTGGACGGATTTTTTTGGTTCAGATTCTTTCCTGTTGTTATATCCTAAATCAGACGAAAATCATAAACAAAATACAAAACTAGACTCAAGTTAGCAATAACCAAGGTCAGCTAGATGTGGTAGCAGATCGGGGAGTTACCGGTATTGATGAATGGAGGAAGACGAGAATAAAATAGTTTGTTATTATTAAAATGTGTCTTCTTATTAAATCGCAAGTTATTAATTGCTATATATACCATATATTTTATCACACGATTTAAATTCGTTTTTCATATTGAATCAAACCTACCGCAAAATGGCAAAACGTCATGAGTTGGTCAATGTCCTCCTTACTGATCAGTTTATGGGGACACTCTGCACCTGCGACGTCACGGCTCACCGGTGTGTTATAGCCGCCGTACATGGACTGGAAGGGACCATCGAGGACGGTGCCGTTACCGTTACCGAAGAAGCACTTGCTCCAGACGATTGACTCCTTCTGTAGTGGAATGTAGTAGTCCATCGAATAGTCCCAGTAGGGAAGCGAAACATCGGGGTCGACCTCTCTGAGCTTCTCCTCAAACCTGAATTAGATCGGAAGAGGAATATTAGGTTAGCTTTTACCGATTACCGACAAACATATTTGTATTACTTGAAATATAAAACTTGATCGGTACAGGTATGCAATATGTATATATTTTTTGCATGTTAATAAGTATGGGTATGTGTACAATTGCCACAAATTCGCTGTTGAAAATCAGAAGGAATCACGTGCAGTATAATAACATAAAACCATTTAGAGCTACATTTCACGATGTTCATTAAGAAAAACAGTGAAAATAGCGAGTGTAAACAATCCCATATTCTTCCTCACCAAGGTCGCGATACATATGTCCCTTCATCAAGTAAAAAAGTACTATATAACAGAGTACGAATAAGACATTTAAACTTCTGTGTAGTGACTGCCAAATATTAACAAATGTTGCAACTGTTAATTTCAACATGCTTCTGTTTTTAGTGTCTGCTTTGATCCAAATATTTCATTTTGACCTTTATTGTTTTTCTTTTGCATTTATTAAAACAAAAACAGAAAATAAAAATTGATAAATAAAAAACAAGATACTTTAGAAATGTTCATGATGTCAGAATATAAGCGTTCCTTTACAGTACATATACTTTGTGAGAGGATCTTCAATACTGATATTGAAATGTAACAATAAAAGAATTCAGACATAAACATTAACTTTTGTTTACTTCAGAATGAGTTTTGATGATTTCGTTTTACATGTGCTCCCAAAGTCATCTAGCAATACATAAATTTTCATATAAATTAATAGTGTATACTAGTTTAGTTTTCCCTTCATTTCGTTACAAATAAACAATGTCAAACATTATAACGAATTCCCTTCTTTAAATGCCAATTAAGGTGCAAAAACAACACCGGCCATACTCACGCCGCTATGAACACACGGTGCCAAGGGAGGAAGGCTGCCCCTCGGTGCTTCCGGTTAGTTTTAGTGCCATGGAGTCGGCCGAAACTTGCCATTACGCCATTCTGGATACGCAATTAAATAAAATATTACTTATTTCACGATCAGTAAACAATTATCTGTTGTAACCATGCACATAGGTATCTACATTTAAATGCAAATGTCATAAGTCCGCTTTTAAATTCGTAGCCACGCAATTTAAACCACTGAACACATGTTTTCTTTTCCTTAAAAGCCATAAAGACGTACATGAAAAGGAAGAATCGATTACACGAACACTTAACACGTATGTTTAACTGGCTGCTAGCCTAATTTAACTTGTTGTAGTCGTGTCTTCCCTTTATATATCATGCTTTATGTATAAAGGAACACTAATCAAAACGTTCATTTCGTCACATTTGTTACGTCGTTTTTACCTTGTAAAGAGCATCGAAAGCATCGAACAGCTTATGTAGCTCCGTCTCGTTGAGAACCCGTATGTCGCGTCGCACTCGGTAACCGCTTGCGGGCGGTTCCTTGCCGAACCTGTGTAAAAATGTACCTCAACGTAAGTATTTCAAAGCAGTGAATATACTTTAATACCAGTACAATTTCAATCCAAATGATGTATTTGGCCAAATCATCGCGTTTTTCACTAAACAGTTTAAATTAATGTGTCCACCCAAATACCAGGTAACAAATGTTTCAATTTGTTACCATACGTTCGCATGTTGCATATTTCCATTTTTTATTTAATGTTAATGGGTTAGCGTAACTAATGTGTCATATTGGTATATATATATATATATATATATATATATGCTACTGGGTCGAACTGTATTCATACTTTCAATCGATGGAAGTCATGTTTGAATACAACACTAAAGAGTAGTTCTGAGTGTGACTTAATTAGGTTTGAAACACTGCCAGCACAACTAAACTTCCATACGAATACATTGTGTATTCAATATGTTACATTGTGTCTCAAACATGGCGACCTTTATGCGATATAAGATAGGAG
>VMBQ01009586.1:5730-19597 GCA_007657795.1 Dreissena rostriformis
GTTCCTAGATGTATTCTACGACAATATGGCTGCATTTTTAGAACTGTTATGCACTGATTTACAACTATTATGTCACATTAAATACTGTACTTGTAACATCTATATTTTCATAGAGCATATTACAGGACCTTTTGACCATCTACATTTTTGATTGCGTAGGTGGTCTGTTTAAGGTTTATGAAATGCTTGTTTTTAATATCAAACGCAACCAGTTAAAACATTTTGTTTCTCGTGTTTGTTTAACTACAGACACCTTGTCATAATATCAGTTTAATTAAATAATATGTTGTACTATGAGCAGAGCCTTTGAGCTGCCTATATTTTCGTTTCGCATAGGTTGCAAGCAAGGGCTAATTCTTATGAAATTGATACAAGCATGAAAAAAGCATAATTGATATTTAGTTAAATACTGTGTGCTATCACGTGAAACGAAATTTGTTACGCCGGGTTAGTAAAACGTGTTATTATTATGACAATTGTCATGTGAAGACCCAATATATGTTCAATAAGCTTATTTGATATTTTGTTGTCATAATTAAGCTCCATGTTATACGACCTATTCAATTACATATATACTATCAATAGTTATTAATATAATTATACCTATATTTAATTATACATGTATGAATTGTTGCAATGAAACGTATTTTTTTTTAATTTTTATTTTTGTAAAATCATGAATTATTTATGTTGTAAACACTGTATGCTTACTTTGTCCACTTGGGCTTTTGGCCTTCTGGATGTGTTGTTTAATAAACATATTGACACGATCTTATGCCATGAAGCTAAACGTGTATGAAATGTTTGACTTGTTATTGTTCTGACCTCGCGTTAATTGTCTGAGTGAGAATGATACATATTGACACGGTCTTGTTCAATAACTAAACGTGTATTAATTGTAAGACTTGTCATTGTCCTGACCTCGTGTTAATTGTCTGACTGAGTATAATACATATTGACACAGTTTGTTCAATGATGTCTAACGTGTATATATTTATGACTTGTCAGTGTATCATTTATTTACAAGTGTAGGTTAAGACTTGAAACAATAAATCAATGTTATATCGCAGATGACACGTACTAGAAAACCACACACAACTAATGATAGTTAATACTGTGGTGTAGTTAGATTTCTAGGGTTCTTGTTGACTCTCGCTTTATTGGAGAATCGCGTTGTACCAGTAAACCACATGGCTATCAAATCCGAGCAGCTATGGATAGTTGTCCTTTATAAGGTTTATTAAATTTTGTAACACAATCTCGGATATTTAATATAAATAAATTGCAGATTATCTGTTTATATTATGTAAAAATAAAGTTGAAAATAGTACACACTTTTTTTTCTGGCACTGTTTTCACTCTCCAGAAACAATCAAATTTGCTATCTACGTTGTAAATAGAAATAGACCAAGTTCACATATACAGCTTACATGTCAGGATGTGATATGAACACACATATGAACCATGTAATATATATATATTATATGCATATAAATTAAAAGATACGTGTTTAATTGCCAATGAAACACTCATAAAGAGTATAAACCTTCAAACAACAAATGCTACGGGCGTCAAGGATTGGTCACCAGTAAGCCTGTCTACGGATACTGATAAAAATGATATTGAATAAAACATATAAGTACTAAATAATCCTATGATTCGAATATCACCTCATCATTTTGTGGACGCCAATATCGTGACGCATATTTATAAACTCAATGCAATTCAGTTCCTATTGCTTAGATTTTTGTCCAATCTGTACCACGACATAGCATGCGTATATGTGTCGCGTTCTGAGAAAACTGGGCATAATGCATGTGCGTAAAGTGTCGTCCCAGATTAGCCTTTGCAGTCCGCACAGTCTAATCAGGGACAACACTTTCCGCTTAAATTGGATTTTTGCTAAGAAGAGACTTTATTTAAACGAAAAATGTCATAAAAGCGGAAATGTCGTCCCTGATTAGCCTGTGCGGACCCCTGATTAGCCTGTGCGGACTGCACAGGCTAATCTGGGACGACACTTTACGCACATGCATTATGTCCAGTTTTTTCAGAACACGACTCATATATGCTTGTGAGGGAACATTGTGTTTTATATCAAGTTGTTGAAACACAATAATACTACAGCCCATGCAAAATAATTGTCTTATTGATCTAATACTGATCATTACCATTCACAAGTTTGGATGCAAATGTGTAATGTAGTAATATATATCATTCATATGAACATTGCAAACGCGCATTGAAGGAACCTGTTTAACGATTAATTATAAGTAATTAGTATGAAATATAATTTTAAAATAATTGTTGTGTTGTTACTTACAGTTAGTTCACATGTATGTATGCATTTATGTTTGTACGTTAATATATGTAATGTATGTAAGGATACTATGAGATAATAGAATGTTGCACACACACAACTGCATTACCTTTAACACGCTCTGCTCTGTCACAGCATTTTCTAAATAATCTACAACATGTTAAATGTTCTTGTGCTATAGGTTTTGATTTGACTTGCGTTCTATCGAAATAATGCATTTTGATCCGAAAGGCCTTTGTGTGAACATATTCTATTATTTGCGTATGTCAATTTTAAACTTATGTGAATATTGTTCTTGGGGATCTGTATACAAGAAATCAATATAATTATTGAATTGTGACATATGGTGGATAAATACGTTTTTAAGTCAATTCTGTTGCTTTGCTCATTAAGATGTAAAAGTAAACATCACAGTATAAATGGGCCTGTCCTAGTATTATTTGTTTATCTTAATAAGATGTAAATAGCGTGTTACCAAGTGATTTTTTTTTAAATTAATTCCATAGTAATTAGACAATTATTCTCGAAACGATTTGTCAACATATAATATGCATCTATAATTATTTTGCAACTCTATTTGATATTAAATTGCTGTTATTACAAATTAATTACTTTAAGATATTAAACAAGTCAACACTGTATTTTCTCAATACTAAAACAAAACAGGAATATGAATTAAAAAAAAGGCTCAATAAAATACATAAACTGTATTATAATGGTACCCTTTACTTTTTGTTTAGCTGCACAAAAATGTGGTCGTGTGTCTTGTGAAAAAATCTGCACATTCAATTGTGAATTTCCTAAAAATGTACATTATTTTATACATGAAAGAGTTTTCTATTTTACAAAAGGCAAACATTTGTAATTGTATAAAACCATTATTTCAACGAATTTCTGGTGCCTCTTCTTTTGAACTATTATTCAATTTTTTATTAATCAAACTTCTATATATTTTGAAAGTTTTGAGAAAGCTCATATATACTCGCTTAAATGGTACAGTCAAGCAAATGCTGTCTACTTCAATAAAGATTACGCCGATAACGATAATTATTACTATGTGTTGCAGAACCAAAAATTGTTTTATGTATGAACGTATGGACAACTCTGAACTATTACTCGGAATTACCCAAACGTGTACATGTCTTTTATAATACGTGTTCGATTGTACAAACATACATTTTTGCAGATGAATACGATTTCGTTGGTGTTCTAGTACTACTTCTCCTGCACTTGTATTCTTGTTTTATATTCACCAACGTTTTACAATTATGTATGAACTTTTTAAATAAGATCATATAAACTCGCTTTCAAATGTGACGTTCTGCCAACAGGTTTAAGTGGTTGTTTGAATCAATTACAGCCTACATACGACGTATACACGGAGACAGACGTCGGACGTACCTCCATCCAAATAATAATACGAGTGTACGCCTGACATTGGCTTTCTTCGAAATACATTATTTAATGTTATACAAAATCAACAACAACATAACAGCAATTTCTAAAAATTCCGGCTTACATTTTCATCGATACAAAATAAATGAAATTTGCTTGTTTATAAAGTGTCATGGACGACCCTTTCCGCTTTTTATGAAATTTTAAGTCTAAAGAAGTCTCTTCTTTCCGAAAATCAAGTTAAGGCGATGTATGATCCCTGATAAGCCCATGCGGACTGCACAGGCTAATCTGGGACAACATTTAACGCACATGCATTTAGCCTTGTTTTCCCAAAACAGGCTTAAACGCTATGCCTTATATAGAAGATCGCAAAGGCGAATTAAAACAGCTTTTACATACTTTAACATACTAACGTTGTCCGTATATAAATGAGGTATCAGTCTATTCCAATATAATCACTAAAATTCCTTTTTTATGCATGTACTATATGCGCATTTGTCATGTCATAATGACAAAATGAAATGTGTGAATTTCAATGTAATTGTATTAATAAAGTACCAATATCTGGATTAGTTTGTTAATTTATATATGATGTTCAAAATATGTGAATTCCATTGCAGTTGTAATAATAACGTATAATATATGTGAATGGGATTGTCATTTTATATATTTTGTATAAAATACAACGATGCCGCTCGGGAGAACTTGAGAAAGTTTTTGAAATTCAGATTCTTTAACACAATATTGTCAAATGATCTTTATTGCATTTGTCGTCGTGTAAACTAACCGTGACAGTGTGTTTGTCAAAATTTGACTAAAGCCTTGTTGGATTGATAAAAGTGGTTTGTTAAACTAGAAAACTACAGGAAATAACCAATTTTACCAAATATATTGTCAATTTATTGTTTGAATTGCTGACTTACACATATTTATTTATTTTACATACAAGACAAAAGAATTTGCAATTGTTTTATAATAAACAAATAATATAACAAAATCAGAATATCAAACAAAAACAAAAACATAAGAAATAGCATACAATTATATCAAAACAACTAGCCCCTTATATAAATGAGCCTCGCTATGGGAAACGGGGTCTTATGCACTGGCTGATCTCGGAAGACACTTTCCACTTTAACGTATTTTTCGTTTAAAGAAAGTCTCTTCTTAGAGAAATCCAGTTTAGACGGAAAGCATCGTCCCTTAATAGCCTGTGCAGACTGCAATCTGGGCCGACACTTTAGGGGTAATACACGTTTTCGATGGCATGATCATCTGCGGGCGCTCGAAAAATCCGTTCCTGCTCAAATGCGCAGCACGAAGGAAGGAACGGATTTTGAGAGCGCCCGCAGATGATCATGTCCGAGAAAATGTGTATTTTCGCTATTATTGCATAAACAAATCACACATACCAAAATAAATTAAAATAAAATTGAAAACAATGTCTTGTTCATTCGACATCGACAAAATAATTCGATTATTTCATATGACGTCATACAGTTCAATGTTGTATTTTACATATGCCTCACTCGGTCATCATCAGAAATGACGAGGCTTTACCTTCGGATAGGCAGTTTTAGATTTAAAATGTGTTTAAACAGTGCATTAATGCAAATTTGAAATGCAGCCGCGCAAAGTAAGAAATGAGGAATTATTTTGGAATTAACTGATCGTGACGGATAAATATATCGTCAGAATAAGTCATTACTAAGGGAAGTAACTGCGCGTGGACCAGTTTATGGATATGAAAAACACATAACCGGGCTTGAACGGCACGTGAATCGCCTTGTTAATACACGATTTCTCCCGTTCAATTCCTCCTTTGCCAAGTTTCTGCACCCGCCAGAGGGCATTATAGATAGAGTGTATGCAATAATTTAAGTACATGCATTAAAACCCCGTATTCCCCAAAAACGAGTCTCAAATATAGTGTTTAAAAATCATGCTTTCTCTACTAAGATTATCCCAAGCTATCACAAACTCTATCCGTTCCATCACCTACACATACACATGACAGTTAAGAGCGGCTACACGCATCCTCTTGGTATAAGACACACAATGTCACGTCCTCCCTGCTTCATTTGGAACACCTCTCACATCTTGCTGGGCTGTATGGACTCCAACCAGGAAAAGGCCTGAAGAAATATAAATACATATCAGCTTCGCTCTGGGAAATGGGCTTGATGCTGCTTGTGCGGAAAGTGTCGTCCCTGATTAGATTGGCTGACTGCATAGAGCTATTCAGGGACGACACTTTACGCACACGCATAAAGCCTCGCCTTCTCAGAGTGAGGCTCAAATAATTGTAAACGGTGCCCTCAATGTTGAAAACAATGTCAACCGTTGGATATCAATTAAAATATTAATGCATCGATTTCATTTTTTGAAAAAAAAACAACAACAACTCCAGACTGAAAACAAAATACCAATGTTGCCACTTAAAAGTATACGTTTATTTCCAGTTGCACATTTCTTTGTTAATTCCGAGTACAGTAAATGTTCGTACTTCTATTGGGATTGAACATTTTGCTTATTTGATCTCATTGTTCCCGATTTAATTTAACTGAACGTTAAGCGTTCTGTGAGTATATCGCGTAGACAGATTCACTGGCTCGTAAACACACATATTGCAGCCAGTGATCAGGAGTAAGGAAGGAAATGAGCGTCGCTCTGGAAAAAAACGGGGCTTAATGCGTGTGTGTCAAGTGCTTTTCTCCGCTTGTATGGAATTGTTCGCTTGAACAAAGTCTCTTCTGAACACAAATCCAGTTAAGGTGGAAAGTGTCATCGTTGGTTAGCCTGTGCGGACAGCTCAAGCTAATCTGGAATGACACTTTACGCACAAGCATTAAGCCAAGTTTTCCCAGAGAGAGACAATCAAGAACAATGCACGTGTCAATACATATATATTGTCGTTTCGGACCGGAATATGCAGTCTGCACATAATAGCCTAGGACGGCACTTTCCGTATAAAGTGAATTTCCTTTAACAGCGGAGCGGGTTGACCTAGATCAGCCAGATGTTGTAAAATTCAAGAAACGGAAGCTGTAAAATAATAAAACCCAGTTGCAGCACCAAAAAAGAAAGTCTTATTAGCGTTTTCAACGTCAATAAAGCTTTTTTTCATTTATATCTCAAAGAATATTTGAGCCCTGCTCTGGGAAAACGAGGCCTTATGCATGTCCGTAAAGTGTCATTCCAGATTAGCTTGTTAAAATTGTATATTTCGTTTAAAAAAAGTCTATTCTTACCGGAAATCCAGTCTAAGCGAAAAGTGTTGTCCCTGATAAGCCTGTGCGGACAGCACATGCTAATTCGGGACGACACTTAACGCACATGCATTAAGCACAGTTTTCCAAGAACGCGGTTCATATATACTTGCCTGCGCCCGCCTATCAGCCATCGTGTTGATCATGATATTCAACATGGACGCTTGCTTTGTATTTGCCATAGATTCCGTCAGCGCCTTTTGTATCTCCGCGGGTGTTTGGCAGTAGTAGCCGTTGCCACCAAACGCTGCAAGGACCTTGTCATAGCGGGCGTTAGGGGACAGGACTGTTGGGGGATGCCTGCAAGGGTACATGGAAATATAAGCCTCGTTCTTGGAACACTAGGCTTAACGCATGTGCGTAAAGTGTCATCCCAGATTAGCATGTGTAGTCCACACAGGCTTATCTGGGATGACACTTTGCGCTTTTGTGGAATTGTTCGTTTTACTGAAATCTGTTCTTAATGAAAATCCAATTTAGGAAGAATGTGTCGTTCCTGATAAGCATGTGCGCATTGTGAACATCCAGTTTAAGCGGAAAGTGTCGTCCCTGATAAGCCTGTGCGAATTTCGCAGGCTTATCTGGGATGATTCTTTACGCACTTTCGTTACGCTGTGTTTTCCCAGATGAGGTTCATAAAAGGGATAGGTTCAGCATAACTTTTCAAATTGATACTTTAAGATAATTTAAATTCGTCGGCACGAAATTTCGCGGTTTTTCAAAAAAAATCTGATTTGGGAAAAAAATCAGGAATTGCATCGGTCATTGTCCGATGTGTTTGTGTTAAATTTGTTGATCGGTTAACCCACAGAAGAGACAAACATTAGTTTCCAACGAATAATAATGATTTTACAGTATTAGGGATGTTGTCGTTCAATTTCCGAATCACTTTTTTAAATTTACTAAATCGGAATTTAATACTCATGTTCAACACCTCATGCCTTAATATCAAGAAACAATTCAACTGCAAAGAAACATGTTTCTATTGATGTTAGTATTTGAAAAGCAACATTGTTTTTCATATGAAAATGCTGGTATTTGAAGGAGAATTTGAATTTATAATAAATATGAGCCGCGCTCTAAGAAAACAGGGCTTAATGCATATGCGTTAAGTGTCGTCCCAGATTATCCTGTGCAGTCTGCACAGGCTAACCAGGGACGACACTTTCCGCCTTAACTGGATTTTCTCTAAGAAGAGACTTACTTTAAACGAAAACACCATAAAAGCGGTAAAAAAGTGTCACCCATGATTAAGTTCCATAAAAGTGGAACGTATTGATCTGGGACGACACTTAGCCCCGTTTTCCAAGATCGCGACTCAACTGTACGTTGTGCGTTTTAACAGAGCAACTCACGTGATAAATCTATCGGTCCCCTCCAGGCTGTTAAAGACTTCCTCGCTGAAGCTCCTCGAGATGCCGTTGTTGTTGATGACCACAAAGATGATGGGCAGACGATATCTGTAAATAGGAGCATGTATTCACGTAGTAACACTCATAAACAAACACAGCGATACTTTCCAGATAGCACAAATCCTGAGATGTAGCAGTCAAATTAAGCCTTGTTCTGAAAAAACTCTACTTAATGCATGTGCGTAAAGTGTCGTTCCATGTTAGCCTGTGCAGTCCGCACAGGCTAATGAAAGACGACACTTTTCTTGTTATTGAAAAGAAGGTCCCCTCTAAATTAGCTTGTGCGGAAGTGCACGCTAATCTGGGACAACACTTTATGCCCATGCATTAAGCCCTGTTTTCCCAGAACGTTGCTCAATAGTGTTCTACCTGGGATAATTGGTGACAGTTTGAGTGTGAATCAGGTCAGGAAATGAAATTCAACGGCACAACATCAGGGTAGAAATTCGACTCTGTATTTGCAATGTTAATTATCCTGAAGAACGAAATACGTAATAGAGGAATAACCATTCAAGGTAAACACTTATTTATACAAACTTACAAAGATAATAAAACTATTAATTACCTTTACCATGCCATAAATACTAGCAAAGATGTTCTAAACTCCAATAAAATAATGAAATATGTATAAAATTACAATGTACATCAATTATTCATATGAACATACATGTGAATACACAAAATGGTGATGTGCCATTAAGCAATCGATATGAACGAAAATATAATGCTCAACATTTTATGTTAAGCAAATCAAGGAAACACAATCAAAAATCTTTCAAACCTGCATACGGTTTCCACCTCAAAGCCAGAGAACCCAAACGCGCTGTCCCCTTGGATACAGACGACCCGCTTGCCCGGTGCGTTATCCTGACACCAGACTGCGGCGGCAATAGCAAACCCCACCCCCACACCCATCGTGCCAAACGATCCAGCGTCTAGCCTGAAACAATGGCTAGGATATATGTGTCGTGTTCTGAGAAAACTGGACAAAAAGCATGTGCGTAAAGTGTCAGTCCGCACAGGCTAATCAGGGACGACACTTTCCGCCTAAACTTGATTTTCGCTAAGAAGAGACATCATATAAACAAAAAAATCCATTAAAGCGTAAATTGTCGTCCCTGATTAACCTGTGCGGACTGCACAGGCTAATCTGGGATGACAATTTACGCACAAGCATTTTGCCCAGTTTTCTCAGAACACGACACATATATCCCACCCCCACCCATAGTACCAACCGATCCAGCGTCTAGGCTGTAAACAATGGCTAGGATATATACCCCACCCCACACCCATTGTGCCAAACGATCCAGCACCCAGTCTGAAAATAATGCTTAGGGTATATGGAAGGTAAATAAAGAAGTCCTGGATTGGGTTCCTGATGAAAATATCAACTACTACCAATTTTTTCATGCAATGCATTCATGGTACAAATCTGAATTTGAAATTTGAAAAAAGAACAAAGTGGCCCTGCATTGCTTATCTGATGAAAATATGAAAGAGGACCAAAGCGGCCCTAGATTGCATACTTGATGAAAATATGTAAGACCAAACAGACCCTGCATTGCGTATCTGATGAAAATATGAAAGAGGACCAAAGCAGCCCTAGATTGCATACCTGATGACAATATGTAAGACCAAACAGACCCTGCATTGCTTATCGGATGAAAATATGAAAGAGGACCAAAGTGGCCCTAGATTGCATACCTGATATAAAAATGTAAGACCAAACAGACCCTGCATTGCTTATCTGATGAAAATATGTAAGAGGACCAAAGTGGCCATAGATTGCAAACCTGATGAAGATATGTAAGACCAAACAGACCCTGCATTGCTTATCTGATGAAAATATGAAAGAGGACCAAAGTGGCCCTAGATTGCAAACCTGATGACAATATGTAACACCAAACAGACCCTGCATTGCTTATCTGATGAAAATATGAAAGAGGACCAAAGCGGCCATAGATTGCAAACCTGATGACAATATGTAATTCGATCAAATTTGTCACTGATTGCTTAGGCGATAACACTAACCAAAACGACTCTGGCAATACTTAACGTTCAAAAGTAAGCAATTAGACTAAAGTGGCCCCAGAGATCTCACCTTCAAATTAATTTAAAAAACAAAATAATTTTTATTTTTTTCTATTCATATTCATTCATGATGTGTACCCAGTATGCATTCTGCAGAATGATTGCATAACTGTGTCAAGTACATTACACATTTATTAGACTATTGCATACATGTTTCATTGAATAGATTTTGAATGTTTGACTATTTCCAGTACTCCAGTATAGTTGTTTTATTCAAGTTTACATTTGAGCCTCGCTCTGAGAAAACGGGGTTTAATGCATGTGCGTAAAGTAACATCCCAGATTAGCCTGTGCAGTCCGCACAGGCTAATCAGGGACGACACTTTCCGCCTTAACTAGATTGTCACTAAGAAGAGACTTCCTTAACACGAATGATTCCAGTAAATCGGAAAGTGTTGTCCATGATAAGCCTGAGTAGACAGCACAGGCTAATCTGGGACGACACTTTACTCACATGCTTTAAAACCCCTTTTTCAAGAACTATGCTCATTTTAAATTTAAAAACTGCAAAACTCTCACATACCTGTGTCTAGGAAGAATGTTAGGAATGCATGTTCGACTGATGTCCATTGTATTAGCACCTTCACTGACCACTATGGCATCCTTTGGAATTATCTTGTTCACCTACAAAAACATAGTTTGACAGGCATTTGCTCCCAACCATATTTTATGAGAATTATTTTCTTTTTTTGTTTTCAAAAGATGCAGTTCTATATACTGCCCCTATCTGTCATGTTCACTTGCCATCATCATACACACAATTCTTTTTTATTTTCATCATCATCATATATACTTTGACAATTACAAACAATACCCACACTCACCTCATCAAATGCAGCGTAGTAGTTCAAAGGCAGAGTCTTATCGGCCGAGTTCTGTTCCACGCTGATTCTGTTCTTCGCCAGTTTCTCGTTCAAGACTTTCCACCAATCAGACTGAGGCTCGAACACAAACGCCGGTCTCCTATGTACGAGTTCTGAATTCATCTAAAAAAAAATAAGCCGCGCTCTGGGAAAATGGGGTTTAATGCATGTTTGGTAAGTGTCGTCCCAGATTAGCCAGTACGTTCTGCACAGGCTAATAAGGGAGTAAAGTTTCCGCTTAATTTATTTTTTTGCTTAAAGGAAGTCTCTTCTTAGCAAAAATTTATTTTAAGCAAAACGTATCGTCCCTGATTAGCCAGTGGAGACAATAGCTCAATTTGTTATTGAGTTATCAGTCGAAACCATTAATTGATATTTAGTTACAGTCACCCATCTGCAATCCGAAAATAAAGTTTTGATGGAATTAATCAATGTTTGTAGTTGAATGACAATAGCTCAAATCGCTCTTTCAAGTTATCAAGCTGAATCCATTTTCTATTTTAAATAACAGTTACCTTGCTTTTGACCTCATGCATGTCACATGCAGCCCTCTTGAGGTCTGGATATAAATTATTTATAAGTTAAATTTCACAACAATAGCTCAATTTATTCTTGAGTTATTGAGCAGAAACAATGTTTTTCTATATTTACTTAATATGACCTTGACCTTTACCCCATCAACTCCATATGCAATCCGGTGCTAGGTTTGGATATGAGGAATACATGCATGAAGTTTCATTACAAACAGATCATTTTTTACCTGAGAAATTGTGCCAGATTTTTTTAAGTTTTTTGAAGTGGTCTTCCAACAGACATTATCAAACCAATACAGCTTGCCATCTTCAATAAGGACATAGAAACATATTGTTTCTTGTTCTTTGAAAAATGGGCTTAATACATATGATTAAAGGGTCATCCCAGATTAGCCTGTACAGTCTGCACAGGCTAATTAGGGATGACACTTTTCGCCTAAACTGTATTATCACTAAGAAAAACTTCCTTTAAACAAAAAATACCACAAAAGCAGAAAGTGTCATCCCTAATATGGGATGACAGTTTACGGACATGCATTTCGCACAGCTTTCCCAAAACAAGACACCAATTCTTACCTGTGCTAGGACTGATTTCAGGTCTCCACACAACCCTACCGCTGGGTGAACATTGTTGCCGATCTCTTCTGGGGAAATATCAACCTACAACAGAGATATGGAAATGAGCCTTTCTCTATGAAAAGTGGCTAATCAGGGACAACACTGTACGCACATTCATTAAACCCAGTTATCCGAAAGCGAGATCAAATAATAATGCACACGCTCAGGAGGTCGGAAATACTTTTGTCTAAGCAACAAAACGAACCTTAGAAAAGAAAACTATATCTAGAACTGTGTACAGNTCACACGCTCAGGAGGTCGGAAATACTTTTGTCTAAGCAACAAAACGAACCTTAGAAAAGTAAACTATATCTAGAACTGTGTACAGAACCATAATACAACATAGCATATCACATTTTATATCAGACAGACAGACAGACAAACTCACAGACGTCCATGGTGGTTTCAGTATCCCCGCCCTTTACTAAGGCAACAACATAAAATTGTAATCAATAAAATTATCTAAACAAGGCTTGTCACCATAGGATGACATATGCCCCCTTTTTCCACATTTTTCTAAACCTAAACGCAAAGTGTTTTCCCACATTTTTCGAAACCTAAACGCAAAGTGTGACAGAATTTCAGACAGACGGACAGAGGGACAGTGCGATCACTTTATGCCCACCTTCGGGGGCATAAAAAACATTTCCGTAAAATGTGTTATGAGTCTTATTTGATAACATTACAAATGCACGCTTCATTGCAATAAAGAAACAGTGAGCTTAATCTTATCTTCTTGTAACAGATATAAGACTTGTAGAGAAATGGGGGCCTGTTTATAATTATTTTAAACACAAACATAGTCATTTCTATGTGCAGATTACCTGTATAAACTTGACATCCGGTCTGAAGCGCGGTGGAGCTCCAAAATGTAGGATCCAATTGAGCCTGGCGCCTAGCAACAGAATCACGTCTGCTTCCTGTAGGGCCCTAGAAAATATCAACAAGGCAGTCTGCATAGGTTAATCAGGGACAACACTTTCCGCTTTTATAGAATCTGTTGTTTAAAGGGACTGTAAACCACGAACGACGAAAAAAGAAAAGTTCTAAAATACGGTATTTTTTTACAATTATTAGTTTATATTGATTAAAATATCACGACTGGTATATAACATTACTTGAAAAAAGTTCATATTTTCAGTATATTCGGTAATAATATTTCGCGATGCAAAATCGAAAGTACATCGCGAAAACAGGTAACATAACGATATACACACTATAAATAACGCAAGTAGATTGATCATTTTATATATAAAATATATACAATTCACTACGCATGCACAATTTGCATTCCTGGGTTTACCACGTGACGATGATGATCAAT
The DNA here is from genome assembly GCA_007657795.1 of Dreissena rostriformis. Classification (NCBI taxonomy): domain Eukaryota; kingdom Metazoa; phylum Mollusca; class Bivalvia; order Myida; family Dreissenidae; genus Dreissena; species Dreissena rostriformis. Next base: position 19,559 of record VMBQ01009586.1, read on the forward strand.
CTACTTGCGTTATTTATAGTTAACTGGTAGTTACCTGGT
>VMBQ01009586.1:19936-30814 GCA_007657795.1 Dreissena rostriformis
TTGATTAAAATATCACGACTGGAATATTACATTACTTGAAAAAAGTTCATATTTTCAGTATATTCGGTAATAAAATTTCGCGATGTGAAATCGAAAGTACATCGCGAAAATAGGTGACATAACGATATACACACTATAAATAACGCAAGTAGATTGATCATTTTATATATAAAATATATACAATTCACTACGCATGCACAATTTGCATTCCTGGGTTTACCACGTGACGATGATGATCAATCTACTTGCGTTATTTATAGTTAACTGGTAGTTACCTGGTAGACATACCCAGTAAAAATAACAAAATAAAGTAAAAATTAAAAAAAAAAAAAAATCAAGTAATGTTATATACCAGTCGTGATATTTTAATCAATATAAACTAATAATTGTAAAAAAATACGGTATTTTAGAACTTTTCTTTTTTCGTCATTCGTGGTTTACAGTCTCTTTAAAGGCAGTCTCTTCTTAATGAAAATCCAGTCTAGGCAGAAAGTGTTGTCCCTGATTAGCCTGTGCAGACTGCACAAGCTAATATGGGACAACCCTTTATGCACATGCATTAAGCCCTGTTTTTCCAGAGGGTGCTCAAATATTTACTTAGTTTAAATTATCACAATAAAATATGATGCCAATCTGGTGGTGGGCCCTGTTTTATAAGATCTTATGACAAATTGTATTTTCTGCTTAATTTTCAGCATGATAAAGATTGAAAGGAAAGGAGCTTAGTGATATTACATACTTCTTAAAAAATCTACAAAAATGCATCTTTACTTAAATATGTTGTACAATTTTTAATTAGGCACATAACTAACCCTTTTGAAATTCTAAATCTCATGCTAAGCCTAAGCTTATAAAGCTGCTGAAAAATGTATGTAAATTAATATAAAAATGTATAGTCTAATTTTTGAGCCAGAACATTTTGGCTGGAAATGACATTACTCATTGTAATAAAGATTGACAGAGTACTTAAAACTGTAAGAAAGAAAAATTAATCATTAGAAGCTTTATTTAGGTATGGACAAAAACATCGTCAAAATCCACTTTTGTTTAGCTTCATGATAATTATCATTCATATATTAGATATTTTATTAACTTTGTAACTAAAATTTCAGTTCACAAAAAAATAAATAAATACATGAACATGCATGGTTTCTGTAATTATGAATCTGGAAAAAAATAAAACAAGAGATGTGTTTGTCAGAAACACAATGCCCCCTACTGCGCCGCTTTGGGAAAAAAAAATGACCTTTGACCTTGAAGGATGACCTTGACCTTTCACCACTCAAAATGTGCAGCTCCATGAGATGCACATGCATTTTTTTATTTTATTTTTACCTTTGACCTTGAAGGATGACCTTGAACTTTCACCACTCAAAATGTGCAGCTTCATGAGATACACATGCATGCCAAATATCAAGTTGCTATCTTCAATATTGCAAAAGTTATGACCAACGTTAAAGTTTTTGGACAGACACACAGACAGACAGACGGTCAAAATTTGTGTGCATATGGAAAGGCCTTGTCTATATACACATGCATACCAAATATGAAGGTTATATCTCAAGGGACATAGAAGTTATGAGCATTTTTCGAAACCTAAACGCAAAGTGTGACGGAATTTCAGAAGGACAGACAGAAGGACAGACGGACAGTGCGATCACTATATGCCACCCTACCGGGGGCATAAAAATTAGTTGTTTTAATAATATAATCATAATTTACACTTTATTAATACACTATCTATGTACATGTGGATATCATCTAGAATTTAACTTAAATAAATAGATTTTCAAGCCCAAGTGAACACTTCAATAACCAACTGCATGTATACCATCCAACAAAGTAATGCCATGGTATTGCTTGAAATTGTGAATATCTAATTTATTTATATTTATAGATACACGAGTTCAAAATCTAATTTATTTCTATTTATAGATACACAAGTTCAAAATCCAGATTTTGATTGATAAGCACAACCATAAGTACTTGATGTTGAAATTTAGAATGTGAGGAAAGGTGAAATTCTGGATTTTGTATTTTCTTCATTGATCACCTTGTGAAACCCGAATCGTTAACTGTCCAGCAATGAAACATAATATCTGTAGACAACGTCTTACATTATTATCAGGCAGTGTCCCTTTCCCCCCTCAACTCATTTGGACATGTCCCCCCTCAACTCATTTGGACCTGTCCCTCTCAACTCATTTGGACCTGACCCCCCTCAACTCATTTGGACCTGTCCCCCCTCCACTCATTTGGACCTGTCCCCCATCAACTTCTAAGGACCTGCCCCCCTTAACTCATTTGGACCCCACCCCAACTCACGTGGATCTAGCCCCTGCTACACACAGGGCGTGGTCATCAGGCAGTGTCCCTTTTCCCATGGGTGTGGGCAGGAAAGGCAGTCTGCACCCCTCTACCAGGGACCGTAACTCCGCCTCACACTGGGCATACGCAGCACCTGAAATAGAATGAGCCTCTTGGAAAACTGGGCTTAATGCATATGCATAAAGTGTCATCCCAGATTAGTCAGTGAAGTCTGCACAGGCTCATCAGGGACGACACTGCCTGCTTTTTTTCTTCTTTAAATGAAGTCTCTTCCTTGCAAAAATCCATTTTAGGAGAAAAGTGTTGTCCCTGATTAGCCTGTGCAGAGGACTTTAATTACGCACATGCATTAAGCACCATTTTGTCAGAGTGCGGCTAAAATAGATCTCATCCAAAATTTGCAAGATTTCCAAAACAAACAAACACTAATCTAGGGATAAAAACCAATCTAATCCATTTAAAATCCTTTCAACGTCCCATGATATCAACTTTATCAATAATCAGATTAAGACAAATATTGGTACATTAAATTGGTTGGCCTTATTGGTACCTATGGATAAGATCAGTAGTTTTTTTCAAATTTTGGAGATCCAGTCAACACCTATTAAACCTGCCCTATTCAAATGTTATGTAATTTTTCATTAAAATGGTGTTTCTTCCTAGCAAAAATCAAATAAAGTGAAAAGGGTCTTCCCTGATTAGCCTGTGCTGCACAAGCTAATCTGGAACAACACTTCACGCACAGGTAAACAATTAGTCAGAGTGCAGCTTAAACAGACTTAATCCAAAATTTGGAAGATTGAAAAAAATTATCTCGGGGAAAAAAACAATCTCATTCATTGAAAATGCTTTCCAAAACACATACTATCGACTTAATAATCTTACTGAAACAAAGATTGGTACATTAAATGGGTCGGCTTTGTTTGTACCTACAAAAAAGATCATGCTTATTTTATTTGTATAAAATTGAGATCCAGTAAACATCTATTTTAGCCGTGCTCGGATAAAATGAGACTGAATGCGCATGCGTAAAGTAATGTCCCAGATTAGCCTGTGCAGTTCGCAAAGACTAATCAGACGAAACTTTCTGTTATTATCAAATTTTTCGTTTAAAGGAAGTCTCTTCTCAACAAAAATCCAGTGAAGCCTTTAAGTGTCAACCCTGATTGGCCTATGTGGACTGCACAGGCTAATCTGGGATGACACTTTATGCACATTTATTAATACTTTGAGCACTGGAACCGGATCTTAAAGGCCTTTGCAAACAGTTTGGATCCAGATGAGACGCCACAAAACGTGGCGTCTCATCAGGATCCAAACTGTTTGCTATTCTGATAGTGGTCTTAGCAAAAAAAATCGAAGAAAATGCTAATTTTAGAAATTCAGCAGACGACATTTTAGCAGACGACAAATTTCCCAGCATGCAAAGGGTTAAGCTCCATTTTGTCAAAGCATGATTCAAATACACTTCAGCCGAAATTTGCAAGATTTCCAATACAAACCAACACAAATATAGGGATAAAAAAAATCTCATCCATTTCCAAGTCTTTTCTTTAGACACAAAATTGAAAATAAATTACACGATTGAAACAAAGATACGTCCATTAAATGGATAAGCCTATTGGTAACCTACATATTAAATCAACTTTGTAAGTTATTTTTTAACTTTTGAGATTCAATTAATAATAACATAAATTTAAGACATATGTATAAAGTAGATGTTATTTCATTTGCAAATACAGATTTTCTCTCTTTAAAGACTTATTTTTTATTTTTTCGCATTTCTTTCAATGAATGATCATAATTTTGAAACCGTCAATGTGATATTGCCGCTCATTTATACATTCAGCTGAACTTGCTTGCCTTCAACTGGCTTTAAATGCTAGTTAGTTGAAGTTTCAAACATAATAATAATTTTGAACTTTATTACAGGGGTTTCAATGGAAGTAGAATCCTGCTTTTTGATGTAAGCATTGAGCAATTTTCTCACTATTGACTCCTGGAAATAATCTGCCTTGCATTGTTTTGATGCAAATGCTACCTTGAGTCTAACTCAAAAACATCATTTGTAACAAACAATATGTGTAGTTTGCATAGTATTTCACTAAATTTTATGCAAAATAACATTTGCAAAGAATTTAACAAATATTCAGAAACAACATTACTCTTGACTTGAGTGAGTTGACCCCTTGACATTTCATGTGAACCATGGATATTAAAAGCAAGGGATCATTTGACTACTGGTTTTCAAAATGTATTGAAATCCTGGATCAATTTTGTATTTATTTCCTTCTTTATGTAAGGTATGACTTTCCTTCACTTTGAAACATAGTTAATAAGTTATTTCGATAAATGCCACAAGTCTAATAAATCACTGAGGTTATATGTGGCGTGTTCTGAGAAAACTGGGCAAAATCTTGTGCGTAAATTGTCATCCCAGATTAGCCTGTGCAGTCCGCACAGGCTAATCAGGGACGACAATTTTCGCTTTTATGGAATTTTTCGTTTAAATGATGTCTCTGCTTAGCAAAAATCCAGTTAAAGGGGAAAGTGTCGTCCCGGATTAGCCTGTGCGGACTGCACAGGCTAATCTGGGATGACACTTAACGCACAAGCATTTTGCCCAGTTTTCTCAGAACACGCCACATATAAACCGGCTGCTCAACTGCCACACATAACATAAATGAACATCATTCAGGGAAAACTGGGCTGAATGAATGTGCATAAAGTGTCGTCCATTACTAGCCTGTTCAGTCTGCACAGGCTAATCAGGGAAGACACTTTGCCTAAACTGGATTTTTGTTTAGAAGTGACTTCCTGTAAACAAAAAATCCCATAAAAGCAAAAAAGTGGCATCCCTGTTTAGCCTGCAAAGTCTGCACAGGCCAATCTGGGACGACACTTTACGCACATCACATGCATTAAGCCCTTTTTTCCCAGAACAAGGCTCGTATGAACTACACAAAAATCCCAAAACAATGAGAACATACCCTTCCCAACAATGACTAAAGGTTTCTTTGCGGATGATAGTACATCTACTGCACGCTTAACGTCCTCAGCGCTGGCACAGGTCTTGGGGGGAGGAGGGCAGCGTGGTATGTAGCGGACATCTTTTGCAGGCACTTGTGTGAGCACAAAGTTGCCTGGTATGTCTATATACACTGGGCCTGGTCTGCCATAGATACTGGTCCTGTAGGCCTGAAATATTGGAATGAGCTGTGCTCTGGGAAAACAGTGCTCAATCCAGGTGTGAAAAGTGTTGTCCCAGATTAGCCTGTGCTGTTGGAACAGCCTTATCAGGGATGACACTTTCCTCTATTGTGGATTTTTTTGTTTAACGGAAGTCCTTTCTAAACAAAAAGACAGTCTAGGCAATAGGTGTTGCCCTTAATTAGCCTGTGCAGACTCCAGAGGCTAATCTGAGACGACACTTCACACACATGAATTAAGTCCCATTTTCCAAGGCTACAATATGAACATAATCAAAATGAACTGCACATTTCATGCTGATGTAAATAAAAAAAATAAATGAAAAAACTATAGACACTTAGATCTCAGACTTAAGGATGACTTTAATTTTAACATACAATTTTAAAGGCAGATGCTATGTTATAATAAAATTTGTTAATTTAATTTAAACCTAGGCTTATTGATAAGCTCTGGAATCCTTTTTGTGCCTTGAACCAGCACTTGGGGGGAATCTTAAGAACGCTCACACAGTACTGATATTCGGTAAATCCTGATCGCTAGGCGGACCCCATATGAATGGTGTCATGCAAAAAAGGTCTGATGACATATGCGCCAGCTTAGCTCGACACCAGATCGCGCATCCACGCAGTCTGGTAAAGCCCTTCTCTGTGTGACTTAACAGCAGATAGCTTCTGACCAGACTGCACCATTACGCTGGCTGGTGTGGAGCTACACTAAGACCCTTTTTTGCATAACGCGTATCATATCAAATATGCCATGGTGGTTTGTATAACAGTATGAGCCATGCTCTGAGAAAAGGGAGTTTAATGCATATCCGTAAAGTGTCGTCCCAGATTAGCCAGTGCAGTCTGCTTTTATTGTATTTTTCGTTTGAAAGAAGACTCTCCTTAATGAAAATCCAGTTTAGGCGGAAAGTGTTGTCACTGATTAGCCTGTGTGGAATGCACAGGCTAATCTGGGACGACACTTTACGTGCATGCATTAAACCCCTTTTTCACAGTGTGTGACTCATATATAAGCTATGCAAACCTTCTCCACATAGTAGGGGATCCTCTCAATCTTGCTGGGCTGGCAGGTGAATTTGCTGTACAGGTGAGCGCTCTCCACCTGCGGGTATTCTTGGAACGCCCCCATCTTGTCCTGGTCTCGCTCCGAGGAACCACCTATTACTATCATGGGCCTGAAATATGAATCTCCTATCACTATCATGGGCCTGAAAATGTGTGTACACTAAAGAAGAATGTGTCAACTACTGGCATGATATAAATAGATATCTCAAGAGTAACTCAAACTTTGAAGAAAACATGAACACAACATATTCACCAATCATATAATTATTATTCTGTGAATCTGTTAATGGTGTGGAATATGTGATATATATATATAATATATTTGTAAAAATTAAAGCAAAAACAAAAAGCACATTTTGATAACATCATTTTCCTGCACTTATAACAAATAAAGCTAAAAAAAGTCCAAAAAAGCCCCCAAGCACTAATCCTTGACAGAAATAAACATCAGCAGTATTTCCTGTCTCACTTACCAGCAGTTTTCCATGGCGTTGGACATCCCTGCTATGGCATGGACCAGGCCAGGACCAGACACAACCAGACAACAGGCAGGCCTGAAGAACAGTATCACACCATAGACATAGAGTTCTAAAACATGAACACAAACAAACACATACCCGCAAGCACACACACACACGTAAATGCAATCACAGACATGCTTTTGTGCTTGAAGACAAAGGACACAATAACCAAGGTTTACTACCAAATCCACAATGATCAATATTAAAAAATGATTATGAATATTAACAAGAGATGCGTTTGTCAGAAACACAATGCCCCCTAATTCGCTGCTTTGATTTTTTTTGTTTTTTTTTTAACCTTTGACCTTGAATGATGACCTTGACCTTGAACTTTCACCACTCAACATGTACAGCTCCCTGAGATACACATGCATGCCAAATTTGAAGTTGCTATCTTCAATATTGCAAAAGTTATAACAAAACTTTAATATTTATTAAAGTTTCGGACAGACAGACATAGACAGACATTATGACAGACAGACAGGCAAAAAACAATATACACCCTTTTTTTTTAAAGGGAGCATAAAAATATACTTTGCATAGTAATTACAAAATATACAGTTGGTAGATTAACTTACCTTCCAGTCAAGTAACCAATAGCAGAAGCTGCATAAGAGGCCTGTAAATAAAATTCAGTTTAGCTGACAATTGCCTTGTTTATAATGCATGTTATAAAGAGCAATGCTATGAGAAAACAAGGCTTAATGTATGTGCATAAAGTGTCATCCCAGATTAGCCTGTGCAGTCTGCACAGACTTATCAGGAACAACACTATCTGATTAGATTTGATTTTCATTTAGAAGAGAATTCCTTAAATTAAAAATGCCATATAAGCAGACAGTATCATCCCTGATTAACCTGTGTAGACTGCACTGGCTAATCCGGGACAATATTTTTTGCACACATGTACTTAGCCCGGTTTTTCCAGAGCTGGCCTCATATCTTAAACATTTTCCTGTGCTGAATGTGCACCAATATATAAGTAAACCTAAAATATAAGTCTATCATTTTACTCCATAATACAAATAAAGGTAAATATTCTTACAAGTGAAAATTATAACTGAATTATTCAACATTTTCATTAAAAATATATTATATAAAAACAATGTGGCTGCCAAAAATGTCAGATTGCTTTATTTTGTTAAAATATACAAACCACCATGTCTAATAACTTACTGCCTGCTCATTTCGCATTGCAATGAACTTGATTCCTTCCCTTTGTACGGCCATCGCCACCTCGATGACAGGTATACCCACAATGCCAAACACATACTGAACGCCCTGCAATCAGGAAATGAGCCTCACTCTTGGAAAATGGGGCTTAAAGTATGTTCATAAAATGTCATCCCAGATTAGCCTGTGCAGTCTGCACAGGTTAATCAGAGACAACACTTTCCGCCTTTACTAGATTTTCGCTAAGAAAAGACTTCCTTTAAGCAAAAATACCATACACTTTATTCACATGCATTTAGACCCATTTTCCTAGAGTATAGATCAATTATATTTATCTTAATTTAGCATACTTTAAGTCGAAGTCTCTAGATGACCTTTTTATTATTCAACCTGTAATGTTTTGATGAAATTTGGAAAGAATGATTGTATGATTTTTTATTTTATTGGAATTGCAAATGGCGTTAATCAATCAAATTTACATATAAAGTTCAAACATTGATATGATCAGCAAAAATATATGTTATATAAGACAACATATGAAATGTAAATATATCTTAAATGAAATCAAAGAATTTTCGTTTTATTTCATGCACTTGGTCTATTTAAGAAAAGAATGCCAGCTTTGCTTGTTCTTCATTACATTTCGTAAATTGTAACATCCTAAATTTAATATGACATCATATGATTATGCAATTCTCACTTACTGCTGTAGTGGGAAAACAGTGATTTATTTTCTGCATCGTTTTCACTAAATTTTATGATTTAGTTGAATAAATTGTATAAATTGTGATCATCGAACACTAGGAGTTACACAAGGATGGTTATTTTATTTGCATATTGTTATACAAATATAATAATTGATCCTCCAAAACTTGCCACTTAGACAAAATGATATTATTAAACCTTATCATATCACTTGTGATAGAGTGAAATGAGGGAGTAGTAATAAATTGGTATTCTCTGCACATTAACTGCATAGCATTAAATCAGTTATTATCACATGCTATACCTTGTTTTCAATGTAATACAGACATTACGTATTTTTTTATTTTACACATGTGTAATACAACATTTTTTTTTTAGCGTTTTCATTGGCTACAGAATCAATAACTAACCAATCGCATGCCTTTATTTTGGTGAAATGACGTCGTCAACATGAAATGACATCACGATAGTAAACAACTTTTAGATCTATCAGCATTTGTTTGGTCAATTAAGATGTATTTTATTTAGTTTAAAAGCATGTGATAAAAAAGATCTGACACTCGTTGTCATATNTTTTTTTATATTACACATGTGTAATACAACATTTTTAAGCGTTTTCATTGGCTACAGAATCAATAACTAACCAATCGCATGGCTTTATTTTGGTGAAATGACGTCGTCAACATGAAATGACATCACGATAGTAAACAACTTTTAGATCTATCAGCATTTGTTTGGTCAATTAAGATGTATTTTATTTAGTTTAAAAGCATGTGATAAAAAAGATCTGACACTCGTTGTCATATCATACCATATTTTATTAAACTCGTTCAGGAAATTCGTAAGTAAGCTCGCCAAAGGCTCGCTTAATAACAAAATTCCTGAACTCGTTTAATAAAATATGGTATGATATGACAACGAGTGTCAGATCCTATATGTCTACTGCACAGTCTGCGTTCTATTTTTTGACCCCATGTCTTACGCTGATTAGCATTCAACGCGTAGGTACAACAATTCAATGACAGTAATATACATCCATTGCATAGTGCACACCGAGTATTGTGAATCATAAAACACCGAAAAATTTAACATATATGCCACATTAAATACCTGATCTTTCAAAGACTTAGCGAGCACAGCACATCCCTCGATTAGTTCGTCTGCCATTTTGACCGTGTCATGTGACAAAATACTGCCGTTGCGATGTATTTATAGACATTCAGCTTTTTAAAAAGCTGTGTGAATGGCTGTTACCACATCTGGTATGTGGGGTTATCTCTGGGTATCCCAATTTCCCCCGACAACACAAAACCAAACCAAAATTATCTGTCTTTGATTAAAAATATTCATTCAAGATTTTTTTTGAACTTAGTGTGTTTCTACAATGTCAATTAGCATGATTGCGGGGCAAGTGACGTAGCTCTGGATCTGCATATGTACGTTGTAGGGCCTTTCGGCCTTTCTCCCCTAGGGGAGAGGGTGGGTTAATTTCAGTCACACTGTAGAACAGTTTATCTAGAGATGTCAACTGTTTGCGCGCGCACACATTTTCTTCAAGTGTATTCCACTCGATGATTGTCTTTTGGGAAAAAAAGTTCCTGTGTTGAAAAGATTTACACTGCGTTGTTGCAAATTACTTAGTTATTTTTTGAGTATCTTTCAACAATATTGTCAGACTTATAATGATGAAATGTTTTAGGGGTTATTTTACGTTTATGTTGACGGACTGGAGTCAGAAAGTCATTGCTTCGCAGGACTAGCACCAGCCCCTCAGCCAGGGCTAGGCCATTTTCTGGCTGTAGACCCGCTCATACAGTAAAGATACAAAGTAAGATGTTCTAAGTGGCACACTTACAAGTGTTCTGTTTCCT
>VMBQ01009587.1:4170-28945 GCA_007657795.1 Dreissena rostriformis
AGCATTTTCTTCGATTTTTTTTCAAAGAATACTATCAGAATAGCAAACAGTTTGGATCCTGATGAGACGCCACGTTCTGTGGCGTCTCATCTGGATCCAAACTGTTTGCAAAGGCCTTCAAAATCCGGTTCCAGCGCTCAAAGGGTTAAAAGAAATCACAATTCTGAAGCTTTCTGTCTGAAATAACACTGAGCTTACTCTACAGGCAATTATCAGGATGTGTCGAAAACAAAACTCATTTAGTTTGAACCTATATATTTCAGCTCGATTCCATCGAAAGCTTAACCCTTTGCATGCTGGGAAATTTGTCGTCTGCAAAAATGTTGTCTGCTAAATTTCTAAAATTAGCATTTTCTTCGATTTTTTTTCAAAAAATACTATCAGAATAGCAAACAGTTTGGATCCTGATGAGACGCCACGTTCTGTGGCGTCTCATCTGGATCCAAACTGTTTGCAAAGGCCTTCAAAATCCGGTTCCAGCACTCAAAGGGCTAAGGCTTATTTGAAACGCACTCATGTCTGTTTCCTGGGACTAGAACCAGTACTTGGTGTCTATGGGGGAGATCTTAAGAACGCTCCCACAGTGGGGATCGAACCCATGGCTTCCGGTCCCTAGGCAGACACCATATCCATTAAAAACTCATTTACTTAAATGTTGTAACACATCCAATTCATTATCATTTACAATAGACCTTATTCAAACTTAACTTTCAGATAGGTAAAAACAAATTTTTACTGTAATATTCACTTATGAAACATGAATACTAACAAACTGATCAAAGATTCGATGTCACCATCGTTTGAATGATGATATGCACCCATGGATAAAGGTAATTTATATCAGTACCACGTGTAAATTAGCCAAAAAACCAGTCTTAAATTACATTTATTATTTTTGTAGAGCCTTCAGCTTTGGCATTTATAGATATCATTCCTTTCAGAACGTATAAGGGGATCCACACTTGAAATGACAAAAAATTACCACACTCTGACCTTCACCAGTCCTGCACATGTGCAGTTGCATTGGAAGTTTGTGATTGTGCAGGCTGGGCTCGAGCTACGCTGGCCTTATATGGCATAAGACCCTTTTTTGCATGATGTGGGTCCTTGTTTATATTACTAAATCTGTCGGGGAAGTCCCAGGTTGTGTTTGTATCTTACAAGACTGGGATTTAACAAGTGACTTTGAGTATGCAGGTTGCTAGATGGTTTAAGTGTGTTCTGGGCCGTATTCACAAAAGTTTTAAGTCTAAATTATAGACTCAGACTTATATTTCTCAAATTTAAAAATCAATTTTCTAGAGATATCAAATCATGTCAAATAAATGAAAAGTGATCCTTGTGTAGTTCTTTTAATATTGAATGTGATTGTTTGATGATACGAATTATGGATACAACAATATTTTGATTCTTTTCTTAAGTCTGAGTCTATAATTTAGACTTAAAGTGTTGGTGAAGTGTGTACTGGATTTGTCTGGTATTGACTCTTGCCTTTTGAGCCATGTTCTTTTTGTAGTGCTTCTACCTTTGCGGCTTAAATTTCAACAAAGGTTGTTTGTTGAAGGATATTTTACATTCTGCAGATGGGAGGTCTGATAAGACATTCAGGAAGTTCTATCATAGAAGTTCTCTCAATAGATCAGATAATGTGTCTTAAAGTAAAGCGCATTTTTCTGGCTTAAACATATATGTTCATATTTGTTCCTTGGTTTAATAATTAATAATTAGTAAATCATTTCTTTTTTTTAATTTTATGGAGGTTTCGGTTTTGTTGCCTTACAAAATGCTCTTTATACATGCGCAAGCTGAAGCATGTATAGACCCCCCTCTTATTTGTGTGTTTATTATGTTTTTATGGATAGATAATTGTCCTAATTATTTCTGTAATTTGTTCCAAACCTTTTTGGTCTTAATGGCAACAAAACTGTGTTAAATATATGAAACTTTCCAGTGAAGAACTTTGGATGTGACTGCGCATGTGCATGGGTAGGTCAGAGTGTAGTAGTTTTTACATCGTTTAAAGTGCCAGAACGGAATGGTATCTATATGCTCAGTTTCCAGCTTTACTCCAATAATAACCTTCCTCAAGAAATAAAGTTTGGATGAGTGCACATTATCATACAATCAGTAATATGAAAAATGAACAAAAAAATCTGTCAAATTTACTCTTTACGATTAAGAACTAGCTGGTATTATATCATATAATTTCATGGAAATTATTGCTCATGGTAGGCTGCATTTTAATGTACATGGTAAAACTTCTAAAACAAGCTATTGCCAGGCAATGATGTCCCCTACCAGCTCCACCATTGTCAGAAAAAAGTTTTTTTTTTTTTTTTTTTTAAANCATAGCAACCAGAATTCTTGACGTAGGAACAAAATGAAATGATGTGCATAATCTCCATATTGGCATCTGTCCATGTTTCAAGTGTCATGAAAAAATATGAAGAACTTTTAAAGTTATTGAAGGATTCAGAAAAGTGTGACAGACAGACAGACTGACATACTGATGGACGGACTGACGGACGGACTGACAGACGGAAGGACAGAGCCCAAACCATAAGTATTTGGTTTGACAATAAAGACAATAAATATTTAAAGCAAACTCTTGTAAGTGTGAGTCTACAACTTGTTGTTGTAACTGCAGCCGCTCACTTATGGCGATATGATTCCAACATTATACAACATCTGACCCAACAATAGTTTGATTTATGTTGAATACCTTCAAAGCTAATGTCTTCGACACAAATTTGGTAAATCACAAAAATGCACAACACATTAATAAAGCCAAAAACACTGGTTAGTAAACACATTCTTTGACAAACGCGATTTTTACAAGCTCTGTTTCATGTCAAACTAAATAACAACAGCTCAATTATTTTGAAGCAATTTTTTATAAAAAAATGCCAGGGCCATAATAAACACTGAAAAGGTCTTTGGTTAAGCATTCTATAAAATAAAATTGTCCAGCAAAGCAAGTTTCATAGCCGGTCAAAAGTAGCCGCCAAAACAAAACTCTGCTCCACTATTCGAAAAACTATATTTAAAAAAAAACAAAACAGAAAGCTCATAAGTCACACCTCAACAAAAGGGTAGTTAAAATTGGCTATTATATCCATATTAGAACTAGAAGTGTGTCACACACACTTTATGCCCCCACAACACGTGTTTGGACACCATAATTATATTCTACAGCTGATAAAAAGACATAGGACAAAAAATGGTTGCAGCAAAATCTGCCAAGCAGATAGAGGAGTTCTGCTAAATTAAGACTAAACCAAAAGCCATTCTTTACGATCGTCTATATATTAAGACCATTCAATGGTGAAAGTTTGAGCGAGATTTACCCAGTAGTTAAAACACAAAGTTTTTGGGCTATATACTCTTAAGTGGACAAACAGACATTTAAGGCCCTGAGTTATCGTTAAAAAATCTTTGCAGCAAAAATTCCTATCTTTACCATCATCTACACAATAAGGTCATACATCTGTGACAGTTTGAGCAAGATCCACCAAGAAATAAAAGAGGATTGGAAAACACAAGCTTTAGGCCACTATAAATTCTATGTTGGAACAAGTGATGTGTTTGTCAAACACTATGCCCCCTTTTGAGCGATTTTGACCCATATTTGACCTTTGACCTTGAAGGATGACCTTGACCTTTCACCACTCAAAATGTGCAGCTCCATGAGATACACATGCATACCAAATATGAAATTGCTATCTTCAATTTTGCAAAAGTTATGACCAAGGTTAAAGTTTTGGGACAGAACTACAGGATACAAACAATATACCCCCTCTTCTTCGAAGAAGGGGGCATAAAAACAATCAAAGGATCAAAATTCTGCCAGAAATTGTCACGCTCAAAAATCCTTTCTTTACAATTATATATACATTTAGGTCATTAAACTGTGAAAGTTTTAGCAAAATCCGCCCAGTAGCTAAAAAAGGGGTTGCAACCACAAGCCTTGCCACGTAGGGAGAGAGGTAAGGACGGACAAACGAATGTACATACATATGTATGACTTTACGTACGAACTGACAAGTGCAATGCCAAAAGCCTCTCACTGCGTGGGTGCAAAAAAATCCTGTGTTAAAGGTCATGCAAATTGTGCACAAAAAACTAAGTAATTAAATTTGTTACATGATTGGAAGACAGCAAAAAGTAATTTACAGCAAAAAACTATTTTAAAGTGAACATACGTTCTTAAGTCCTTAAGATGAAATACAACTTGTATTAAAGCCTTTAAAGCTCTATTGAATGCCTGAACAATTCCTGATGCAATGTCTATTGGAATAACTTCCTTAGCGTGTATTTTTCGAATAGCTGAGCGGATTCTTCGAAAGTTGACTTTTGAAACAAATCATGTAAGAGGTTTACAGAAACATTCAGACATAGAAATACCATTTTCTGAAGGAACAGGCGGAATGAGCTTTTTGGGTTCGCCTGGAAGCAAAGAAACAACATATATTAAGAAACATTTTTACTAGGGCTGAGTTGAAATTGTTTACAAAAAATCGTGTTATCGGTCTTATTTGTAAGGCATAGCCCTTGAATATGAACATCTTCAATTTGAAACTTTTGGCTTAATAAGGAGTGATATCTTATGACTCAGGTATTTGAACTTTCTTATTACTTATTGACACAAAAGTTAAACAGACTTAAACATAAGCATGACTAAACGGAAATCATTCATTATCATTATTTGTTCAGTTCAATATTTCAAAGGATCTTGTGGTATAGGTGGATTTTGTCTGATACACATTGAATTGAGCCTCTCTCTGTGAAAAGGGGGTTTAATGCATTTGCGTAAAGGGTCATCCCAGATTAGCCTGTGCAGTACACACAGGCTAATTAGGATTGACACTTTCGACCTCAACTAGTTTTTCGTCAAGAAGAGTCTTCCTTTAAACCAAAAATACAATAAAAGCGTAAAGTGTTGTCCCTGATAAGCCTGTGTGAAATGCACAGGCTAATCTGGGTTGACACTTTACACACATGCATTTAACTCCTTTTTCACAGAGTGAGGGTCATATGGAATTTGTCAGTTGAAAAGAACTCTGGTTCTTTATTAAAAGGTAGAGAAAATACTCAGGTATGCACTTTTCAATACACAATTGAAGAGCTTTCAGGGAAAACTGGACTTAATGCATCTTTGTGAAGTATCGTCCCAGATTAGCCAGGGCAATCCGCACAGGCTAATCAGGGACGACACTTTTGGCTTTTATGGAATCAAATCAGCCAAACATCAGAACAATTCAATGAGATTTGGGGCTCAAAAAATTAAATTAATAGAATGATTGAAAATGTCTCAATTGCTTTCAAACTAGTATTGTAACGTTATTGCCTTGGAGAATC
Organism: Dreissena rostriformis; assembly: GCA_007657795.1. Taxonomy (NCBI): domain Eukaryota; kingdom Metazoa; phylum Mollusca; class Bivalvia; order Myida; family Dreissenidae; genus Dreissena; species Dreissena rostriformis. The sequence continues at coordinate 9,529 of VMBQ01009587.1, forward strand.
TATCGGGAGTATGTGTCTGAGGCATAAGTCATGTTGTATTAATGGACTAACTGAAAAGTAACATAAACACCTTAAATAGTATTAATAAATTCCTTTTTCCAGGTGATGGGGGAAATTTAATTAATTAAGGGTGCGGGTACTTAATTTTTTAAGCAGATACTTGGAAAGTTTTTTTTTTTTTTTTTTGTTTTTTTTTATTGGAAAGTTGACTTTTAAACATATAAGAAGGTCACAAAAACAATCAGATATGTTCCAGGTTTTGGGTAAAGGGTGTCGATACTTAATTGTTTTAGCAGATACATTGAAAGCTGACTTTTAAACAAATCATGTTAGAAGGTTACAAAAACATTCAGACATTGAAATACCATTTTCTGAAGTAACAGGCGGAAGGGGCTTTTTTTGGGGTTCGCCTGGAAGCAAAGAAACAACATATTAATCTTGTACAAAACAATCAATGGTGACCCATTAATGTAATCATCTGCCTGTGAATGTTTCGTTCTTCTACAATAGGATAGACACATAATGGAGCCCCACTAATGTATTTAGCCTACAAATGCTTTAAACTAATACAAAACAATAGACACATCCGCAAATGTGTCGTGTTCTGAGTAAACTGGACATAATCCTTGTGCGTAAATTGTCATCCCAGATTAGCCTTTGCAGTCCGCACAGGCTAATCAGGGACGACAATTTCCGCGTTTATGGAATTTTTCGTTTAAATGATTTCTCTTCTTAGCGAAAATCCAGTTAAGGCGGAAAGTGTCGTCCCTGATTAGCATGTGCAGACTGCACAGGCTAATCTGGGATGACACTTTACGCACATGCATTAAGCCCAGTTTTCTCAGAACACGACACAAATGTCAATCATATTTGAGCCTCTCTCTTGGAAAACGGGGCCCAATGCATGTGCGTAAAGTGTTGTCCCAGATCAGCCTGTGTGGAGTGCACAGGCCAATATGGGACAACACTTTATGCACATGCATTAAACCCCATTTTCCCAGAGCTGGCTCATTAAAATTATTCTGTAATAATTATCCAATTGTAACACTTGTGTGGTGAATTTTTCTTTTAATGCAAAACAGCAGAAGCAAAATGTTTGAGATATTAACCGAAGATTGAGCACACATATAGTTTATGTTGGTGTTTTTATCATGAATGTACATTCATCTATAATAACAAGGGAGAACTTGAATTTGTTTATGAAAAATATCTGATCAGTCTAATTTTGTAGGCACCACTCTTCAATATAAACATCTTCAATTTGAAACTTTTGGCTTAATTAGGAGTAACAGTAGTGATATCAGATTCACAGGTGTTCAATTTACTGTCTGTTTGCTCATTAAGTATCACATACTTAAACGTGTGCATGTCTAATGGGAAATCATTCCTTTATTTTGTATCAGTCATATAAAAGAATTATTTTTTCAGTTCAATATTGTAAATGGGTCATGTGATTTTTCTGATTTACCTTGTCTTAAAATATGTCAGTTTAAACCAACTCTGGTTCTTTACTAAAAAGTTGACAAAAACTTGCATGTTCACTTTTCTCTCCATAATTGAGCCACGTTCTGGAAAAATGGGCTTAATGCATGAGCTTTAACCCTTTGCATGCTGGGTAATTTGTCGTCTGCTAAAATGTCGTCTGCTGAATTTCTAAAATCAACATTTTCTTCACTTTTTTTCAAAGACCACTATCAGAATAGCAAACAGTTTGGATCCTGATGAGACGCCACGTTTTGTGGCGTCTCATCTGGATCCAAACTGTTTGCAAAGGCCTTCAAATCCGGTTCCAGCACTCAAAGGGTTAAGTGTCAACACAGATTAGGCTGTAAAGTCCACACAGGCTTATAAGGGACGACACTTTGGGCACAGGTATCAAAACTTTCTAAATCTTAACTCACAGGAGTCAAATCAGGCTTGCACAATACTCAAATTCTGATTCATACAGAATATATATGATTGCATTTTATCTTTTAATGACTGTGCTTTAACTAAAATGTATTGTTCATTTGTTATTTATCTTTAGCTGGTAACATTCAAGAATTATCTTACATCGAAATAAAACTGTAGACAATATTTAAGCCAAGCCATTAACAATCTCATCTACTCATCATAAAATTGAGCCTCGCTCTGTGAAAAGGGAGTTTAATGCATGTGTGTTAAGTGTCCGCTCAGGCTAATCAGGGACGACACTTTTCGCCTTAACTTGAATTTTGCCAAGAAGAGACTTTCTTTAAACGAAAAATATCATAAAAGCGGACAGTCGTCCATATAATCAAATGTTTAACGCATGTAATTAAACAGGATAACTGGATGCATATAAACTGTGATATTAATTTTACTTTATACAAAATAATTATACCAAGTTTCTCAAAAATAGATTTATAATACCTGAGTCATGTGAGAATGGGTTTTATGCCAAAAGCGGCCAATGTTACTCCAGACCAGCCTGCGCATCCGCGTCATCTGGTCAGGAGCTATCCTGTCTGCTTATGCAATCACGAAACCTGTCTGCTTATGAGATCACGTGACTTTAAAGTTGACAGAGTAGATACTGACCAGACTAGGCTATTGCGCAGGCTGGTCTGGAGCCATGCTGGCCCCATATGGCATAAGACCCATTTTAGCTTGATGTGGCTCAGGGAGCTGTCTTAATCCTGGGTGCAAGCAAACTGACATAGCCAACCATGTAGCATCATTATTTTACTAGTTTTTTTTTTATTTAAAAAGCTTACTATTTATTGTAACATGTTAGTAAATAAGTTGTGGGAATGCAAAATACATATCATTATTATTATTTCATAATGTGCAGTGAACAAGTAGAAAAAATCAGTGAATGACAACCTATAATAAGTGAAGTAAAATGACAAAGTTTGATAAGTTCTCTCTCGGTTATATATATATCAATACATTAAAAACAAGAGATGTGTTTGTCAGAAACACAATGCCCCCTACTGCGCCGCTTTGATTTATTTTAATTTTATTTTTTTCAAACCGTAACGCAAGTGTGACGGAATTTCAGAAGGACAGACAGACGGACGGACAGACGGACAGTGCAATCACTATATGCCCACCTTCGGGGGCATAAAAAAAATTAGGAGGTAAATGATCTTTTTATTAATTTAATGAATCACAATTCAATAAAATATATAATTAAGCAACAATGATGCAGAAACTAAAGCACTATTTTACCACAACAGATTCTGTTTGCCACAATTTTGGGATCATTATGACTTTGTTTTTTATAATGGCAATTTATACATGCAATCAAAAAACTTTCAAGCACAAAAAGAGATTCTTAAATTGAAAAATAAAAAAAGCATTTAAATAATATGAAATGTTGTTGATTACAGTTTAATATTCATTTAATCATTTCATTTAACAACATTTTCGTGAGACTAATGAAACGCTGATGCTTACGCTTCAAAAGACAACGATCCGAAATGTCATCAATTATGTAAGAAAACTGACTCATCCGAAAAATATAATTATTTATATCAGCCCCGCTGTGTGAAAAGGGGGTTAAATGCATGAGCGTAAAGTGTTGTCCCAAATTAGGGGCAACGCTTTCCGTCAAGGATATTCCTCAAGAACAGTCTTCCTACGAAAAATACAATAAAAGCGGAAAGTGTTGTCACTGATTAGCCTGTGCACACTGCACAGGCTTATCTGGGACAACACTTAATGCACATGCATCAAACCCCCTTTTCACAGAGCGAGGCTCATATAAAGTATTTTGCTGGTTTTATGACACAAAATTAACAGACAGTACAAAAACCAGTTGTTAGTTTGAACAATTTAGGGTTATTTAAGAAAGTTATGATAAGAATAGGGAACACAAGGGGTAAAGGATGAAAGTGCTATAGTATTCTTAAAGTTTGAATACGAATTTGTTATTCAGTTCATGTCCTAAGAGAATTATTTATTTATTATTATCTGTAATATAAAGCCTTTTTATTTAACAATATTTTTCTATTACGATCGTTACGCTATCAGTCTGACATTTAAACTCAACAGTTCTGAACTGTGAACAAATATTCAGTTTCCAAGTGGGCAAAGGTTCCGTATTTTTTTTATAGACATTTTAGCAAATTCTTTTATAGCAAAGTCATAGTGTGCTTTAACAAACCAAAATGCAGTAAGCAAAAGAAAAATTAGCGGTTGTGTGCTTGATCAAAGCCAATAGAGGAGGAATGTGATTGGTGAAAACACAGGGGTGTGCTTGATTAATGCCAACAGAGGAGGAATGTGATTGGTGGAGACACAGGGGTGTGCTTGATTAATGCAAACAGAGGAGAAATGTGATTGGTGGAGACACAGGGGTGTGCTTGAGTTATGCCAACAGAGGAGGAATGTGATTGGTGGAGACACAGGAGTGTGCTTGATTGCCCTGAACAGTGAACCGAGGAGGCTACACACTACTATTAGAAAATGGTAGCTACCTGCTGCTGAAACGAAACCAAAACATTCATGAAAGTTATGCCTTTTATACAGTGATAATTTAATATTCTAAACTAATTGAAACAGTACCAAAAAGTGAATAGTTTTGTTTAGCCTATATTTGAAACAAATTTCAAAGGTGGTTAAGTATGCATCAAGTATATACATATTATGTCAAGTGTAAAACCTGTTTAAAATTGTATATTTAGTGTTTTTTTTAAAAACATTCAAACTTAGTTTAAACATATTTATTTAAGCTCAATTGCAACGAAAGCCTAAGGCTTATTTGAAACACTCTCGAGTCCACTTCCTGGTGCTAGAACCAGTACTTGGGTGTTTAGGGGGGAGATTGCAGATATAAAGAACGCTCCCACAGTGGGGATCGAACCTGTAACCTCCCATTCACTAGACCGACACCATATCCACAACCCCGCGGCGACCTTTTTAAACATTCAAACTTGCAAAATCATTAAGTTTATGAACTGCTTTTAAACTATAATATTTTTTCAATATGTTTGATCCATATGATAAATTATTTAATTTTGGTAACAGACAACATATTTTGTCAAACTATACTTGATATGAATGGAAATTTAAGATCTACCATGAAACTGTTTTTATTCTGATTGGTTTCAGGAATACATTATGCTAAATGCTTTCACAACCTGATGAAAATATTTTGTCACATAATTTTTTTTGTTTTTGTTTTGCAAATTTTCTTATGGTTATGCTTCATGTCCTTCAATTGTGCTACTTTAATTTAATTTAATGACGACCGTATTTGAAATTGAATAAATTGAAATGTTTCTGTTACATTACTGCTTAAAGAGCACACACACTCTTGCCTCTTTAGTTACATTTTCAATCTTCAAATATACAGAGGAGACCTTCTTAACCGGATCCTTTCCTAACCAGACAATAAGTCCAGTCACATTTTTCACCTATATAAACATACATACAGAATTGGAATCTCCTCAATAGACTGAATCGGGAATTTGCACGAGTTTAGAAAAACCCACTAATCACCCCCGGTACAAACAACGTTGGTCCATTATATCAACCAATGATAGCTTACTTTAAATAATAACGGTTGATAAGGTGTGTGATTTTGAAAGGATAATAAATGGGTCAGCTTTATTTGTACCATGCAGCAGATTAGTGGGTTTTTCCAAAAGGTTGCTTTTCCGGGATACATATACTACGGATACTGGTCTCACTTCAGATAAAAAATTGGGTCATGTCAATTAAAGTAAATAATATACATTAATGTCAGCAGGCAGCACAGAGATAAAGTGCACATGGAATGAAGCGACAGTTTTAAGCAAAAAGTCACTACACATCTGAGTGCTTGTCTACTCTAAACATTTCACCAACATAACACGCCTTGTTCCCCGTTGCACTTACCAAGCATAATAGCATAGTACCATATATTTTTTAGTTATGGTAATACTTGTCAATATAATCTAAAGAAGACAATTCTTGAGAACTTAAATACAGAACATATCTATGTATGTATAAATAAGTTTGCTGGTTTTTGTGCTTATTTTTATCATTATTATTTATTCTTATTTTTTATTTTATTTTTATCATCATCCTCATTTTCATCCTCCGCCTCATCATCATTATCATTATTTTTTTTACCTGATAAGGTATGTTATAATCATAAGCTTGTGACACTGGCATAACGGGTAAATAGATGCTTATAAATGTGGTTCAAGATCATGTTATATTAAGGCAAATTTATCCCAAGCTTAATTTGAAATATTCAGACACAGGCTGAATTTCCCTTGCAAGTATAAAATGTTACTTATGAGTACTGGATATAGACTGACTGATAGGCGGCTAATTGGCTTGTTCTCAAGAATTTGTTGGATTATGATACCAGACAGGCTGAAACTATGGATATGGAATGCTGCACAAAAATGCTATATATACTATATAAAAGCTTATTGCATAAGAAGACTGTTAACCCTTTCAGTGCTGGAACCCGATTTTGAAGGCCTTTGCAAACAGTTTGGATCCAGATGAGACGCCACAGAACGTGGCGTCTCATCAGGATCCAAACTGTTTGCTATTCTGATAGTGGTCTTTGAAAAAAAATGAAGAAAATGATGATTTTATAAATTCAGCAGACGACATTTTAGCAGACGACAAATTTCCCAGCATGCAAAGGGTTAACCCTTTACCACTAACATATTCATTTCAACATGTTTGTAGTCCCTAAGAAAATCAAATTAAATTTAAGGCCTTTCTTACTAGATTCTAGTTTTAAAGGCTTTATCCTTTCAACCCCAATATACCGATGAGCAGCAAACAGTATACAACCTGAACAGCCTGCCAGTTATTCGCAGGCTGTTCTGGTTTTAAGCTGTTTGCATGAGCCATTTTTACTTCACTTGTGAGTGGGAAAGGGTTAATGTGACAGCCAAGATTTAATTTCAGGTTTCGTCGTCTCATATGCGGACAGGGTAGCTCCTGACCAGACTGGACGGCTGCTCATGCTGAGCTGGAGCTACACTGGCTTCATATGACATAAGACCCATTTTTACATGAGGTGGATCATACATGCGTATAGAGAAATGCTAAAAAGAATCATGTTTTGTTTGAATATTTTTTTTTCAATAAATGAAGGAAGCTACAGTTCAACTTCTGAGGTCTCTTTTTTCTTTCTTTTTTTCAGTTCAATATATTTTATTTTCCTCTGCAATAGGTGTGTCACGGTGGGTCGAAGGCATCCCACTCCACACCGTACAGAGTTTACAAGTAAAAGGTCTCATTATTGATTGCAGCTCAATCTTCAAACGTCTTTGATCTTTGACATGGATACAATAATGTTATGCTCGTAAAAGCAGGACATTTTTACAAAGGACAGGTTGATAAGAGAATGCTAGGCGCACTAACACCAGGGGATGATAATTATTGTGATCGATATGTCAGGGTCAAAACTTTAACGTCGGGACTCCATATCTTATCCTCGTCATAGTGAGCAAATAAAGTCATTGTATCGTAATTTATCAAGAAAATCATTATTTTGTTACCCGAAAACTTGTTCAATACTTAAGATAAAGGCAATTTTCAGACTCTGTGGTAATGATTTTACATTACAGTTATCCGTTTTTGTGTCAGTGTACTAGCTTTAAGTGCTCTTTTTTTTTGCAGATATATAAATGAGCCTCACTCCGGAAAAAAAGGTTTAACCCTTTGCATGCTGGGAAATTTGTCATCTGCTAAAATGTCGTCTGCTGAATTTCTAAAATTAGCATTTTCTTTGATTTTTTTCAAATAATACTATCAGAATAGCAAACAGTTTGGATCCTGATGAGACGCCACGTTCTGTGGCGTCTCATCTGGACCCAAACTGTTTGCAAAGGCCTTCAAAATCCGGTTCCAGCGCTCAAAGTTTTAATGCATGTGCGTTAAGTATCATCCCAGATTAGCCTGTGAAGTCCTCACTGGCTAATTGGGTACTACACTTTCATCATAAACTGGATTTTTGTTAAGAATAGACTTCCTTTAAACAAAAAAGTCCATAACTGTAGAAAGTGTCTGCAGACTGCACAGTTTAATATGGGCTGAAACTTTACACACTTGCATTAAGCCCCCTTTTCCCAGAGCTCAGCTCAAATAATTATGCACTAGAGGTATCTATGCAATAATTACAATTGAACAAAGATCAAACAATAGCGCTAATCCTGCCATAAAGGCTTGAATGTGTATCCTAAGATGAACAATTTCATTGATGGTTATATATTGGAGAACAGAATTTAAAGTACATTATTGCGCAACTTTTTATAAGCTGGAAAATAAATGTATGCCTATATAATGTAGGTCAAGGTTTAAAATTCATTTTTAAAACAGCGCATTATTATGCAACATGGCATATTCTTACTTTTGGGGGAATGGGGCCAGGGCCCTGACAGGGGAGAATTTTACAGGTAATACTTTGAGAAGAAGGGGGGGGGTATAAGAATATTTTCAATTTACAGTACAGCCCACGCGGAACAAACATATTACGCGATCCGTGGCGTCAAGGCGCACCGAGTCAATGCCAGGTCGGCCGTTGAAGCCGCGTCAGTTCGCGGCCGCACGCAGCATTTTGCCGTGATGCTTCGCATCTGTCCATCGCGACATGCCGAGGCAAGCCACGTTCTGCGATATGACGCCGAGTCGATGCGCATCATAAAATAAAAATCTTTTAAAAAATGATTAGTAAGTCAATAAATTTTAAGAGAACAATGTATATTGAATTCATTACACATATAATGCAAATATAAATGTTTTGTTGAATTCCCAAATGCGAATAATAATTTGTAATCCGAAACACACTTCCAATTTTAATGTTAACGCGACGTTTACAAGTTCTAGCGTCAAATATACAGTCCTCATGTATATTTCGTGTTTTTCCTTTCCGACAAAAAGCGCGTGAAAATAATGCGGTAATGTACAACATCACGCTATACGCATGGAAAGCGTGCGTGTTTTCATTTTTGGATAAAAACTTGGAAGCGCAGAGATCTGTTGATTTTGGTTAAAATTTTTGTTGGTCTTTTAAATACAATTATATCACGAACAATTTGCAATTTACATTTCCTCTAAATTAATTTCAAATCAAACACAACGTATCTTTTTCTTCACGGTCTATATTATATGTTACAATAATACGATCAATAAGACAATTTAAATAAAACAAATAAATGGTAAGTCTGTTATAAAAGTTTTTTTTTTTTTGTAGAACAATTCGGGATTGTAAGCAGATATAAAAAGAATATCTCCTTTTCCAAATTTTAACATGTATTTCACAACCATGCACATGACAGGGTTTTTTTTGTCTTTTTAGACGCCGAGGATAAAAGGAAACCGAGCTTGCACCTAGCTATGTGCTCCCGTACCCGAAGGAGTGATAATTGCGTGTTGTTTATTCTTTTATCAGTTTGAAGCCATGACGAACCCATAATTGATTGTAATAATTGCATCATATATGTCTACATGTCGAATTTTATATTGAAACATTAGGCGGTGATCATTTTGATTTGTTGGCATTTAGTTTCATTTCAGACTCCATGCAGTTTTCAGATCATAATCTCTGTGATTTATTGCTCGTACTTGTTAGTTCTGAACATGTGTGCTACTGAAAATAGCCATTGGGATTGTGTTTTATGGCCCAAACAAGCACACAGTGGATACGACCCGTGTTTTTGATCCCTAAATGTAAGATAAGCATGTGCACTATTAATTATTATGTTGGTCAGTACAAAAGTTCTACCCAAAACAGCTGACTGCGTCTTTGTTGTATTGCCCAATCAAGCCCCGAACATCCAATATCCAATATCCTGTGTATTATGACACACAAACTTTAGATAAGCTGTCAATACAATGATTTTATAAGTCAGTAAAAATATCGAAGTACCGGTAGCTCACACAGTTAATTCCCTTTTATAATCTCGGAAATGAGACTTGCTTCAAACATTTAAATTAACGATATTTATTTTAAAAAAGATTTGCTAAAAACAAATGAGAACCAAACTAAACATACACCATACACAGACAACACAAAATATAAATAATTTTGACAATTTAAATAGAAATAAATTGTTAAATACAGAAAATTACTTGTACATGTTGCACGATATCTAAATATAAATTAATTTGTTTATTGGTCGTCGCCAACGAATATGAATTGTACACGATGCTTTGTTGTGCAATCAGTATACAGTACAATAATTGTTTCAATAATGTACAAACTAAAAGAGTGTAACAACAACGATACAGCTTGTTTGATTTTTATTTTATTTAAAGGAAATGGGAATTCCAAATAATTACCCCGGTACTTAAGTAGAAGTTCACTACTAAACTTTCAATGGAAATTAAAAGACCCCAATGTTGTCTGCGCTACGAAGTTTTTATTTAGAAATAAATACACCCACGCCAATTTTCGTGCACTTTTTATTTTGTAGGAAACATTAATTCACGAAATACACATGTACGTGTGCACTACTAGTATTTATTTGTGGCAAGAATTTGTAACAGAACATGAACTGTACACGACGCGCACGCACAGTGTAAGGTGACTTACGCATTTCCTGATTGGGCGCTTATTTCATCAAATCTTTAAATAGAAACATATGCCTTAATTCATTTGATACTTTAGAAAAAATGGAGAACGTTTGTGTTTTAATGAAATTTTTAGCACTGTTTTTGTCAATATTTACCAGATTTGATTTTAACAAGAGATGTGTTTGTCAGAAACACAATGCCCCCTACTGCGCCGCTTTTTTACCTTTGACCATGAAGGATGACCTTGACCTTTCACCACTCAAAATGTGCAGCTTCATGAGATACACATGCATGCCAAATATTAAGTTGCCATCTTCAATATTGCAAAAGTTATGACCAACGTTAAAGTTTTTGGACGGACACACAGACGGATGGACGGACAGACGGACGGTAACAAATTTTGTGCGTATGGAAAGGCCTTGTCCATATACACATGCATACCAAATATGAAGGTTATATCTCAAGGGACATAGAAGTTATGAGCATTTTTCGAAACCTTAACACAGATTTTGAAACCTAAACGCAGACCCTTACTTCAAGATCAAGGTCACAGGGGTCAAAATTTTTGTGCGTATGGAAAGGCCTTGGCCATATTCACATGCATACCAAATATGAGATTTTATATCTCAAGGGACATAGAAGTTATGAGCATTTTTCTAAACCTAAACGCAAAGTGTGACGGAATTTCAGACAGATGGACAGACGGACAGTGCGATCACTTTATGCCACCCTTCCGGGGGCATAAAAATGGAAATGGGGCATATACGGGATTATCATTGTTTTGACAGATGACATCCGATGGTAATTGTATAAGGTATGCAGAGAAGCTAGCGAAATGTTAACACAATCACGCACAAGTAAACATATCAGGGTATTATCTGTATCTGTTTCTTATTTTCATTAATTTGAAAATTATTTAATATTTGTTATAATATACAATCAATATTTGTAAATATTTATACTCGGCGAATCACCATGTGTTAAGACGCGACGTGATTCCGCGGATCAATGCCAAGGCAGAAACAGACGCGGCGTGACTCTGCGAATTATCGCCGAGTGCCTCGGCAAGATACCACGTGAATACTCGTTGCGGACACGGCGAAACTTAGCAAACAAAAGACTTTGTTTGTTCCGCGTGGGCTGTACTGTACCAAAAATAATGAAAATTGAGTTACTTTAAATAGATATCCTTATTGAAAACATACGTTACCATTTATTTTAAAGCATGATGACTGAATGTCAATAATTGTTTTACTTAAACTAAATGAAAATTAATTATTCAGATTTTTTAAATTTTATTTTGTTTTGGGGATATTTTTAATATAAAGGGAACAACTATTTACTTTTGGTTGGGAAAAGGGAAGCAAATTATGCCCTGTGTAACCAATGCAAAGATTTATTTCCAGAACATATATCTTTTCTGCACTGGGTATTTGTATTTATGCTATATGACAATGAATTGTGTAACCAATCTTGACCATAAATATTGCATTAAAATTATATCAGATGTTGATTTGTTTTATGCAAATTCTGTCCTTTTTCCATAAATACTTTTTTCTGTAAAGCCCTCAACAGCAACGTACATTCATGATACTCAAACTCATTTTGCATCCATCTTAGACATGTGAAAATAATAAATTAATTGTTTTCTGACATTTTTTTAATCTTTAATAATATTAAATTTTATGTATTTTGAATAATGCTTAGCAATAACAAACTATTAATTTGTTACTAGTAAGTATCTCTAATAATAAAGGGCTTTAAAGAGACCTTTTCACGTTGCGCTAAATTGACAAAATTGAAAAAAAATGTTTCAGATTCGCCAATGTTCGTTGTAGTTATGATATTTGCGAGGAAACAGTAATACTGAACATTTACCATGCTTTAAAATATCCATTATATGCAATTTTTGACAATTTAAAAACCTGAAAATTATAAAGTGATACAAACGTGAAACAATTGAATAATTTGAAGAGTTCTGTTGTTATCATTATATTTTGTGACATAACCAGGATTGCATACATTAACCCTTTGAGCGCTTGAACCGGATTTTGAAGGCCTTTGCAAACAGTTTGGATCCAGATGAGACGCCACAGAACGTGGCGTCTCATCAGGATCCAAACTGTTTGCTATTCTGATAGTATTCTTTGAAAAAAACGAAGAAAATGCTAATTTTAGAAATTCAGCAGACGACATTTTAGCAGATGACAAATTTCCCAGCATGCAAAGGGTTACGTATAAAATACACCACTCACTGAATGAGCAGGGATGGCTAAGTGGTTTCAGTGCTAGACTTTTACTCCAAGGGTCAGTGGTTCGAGCCCAGTTGTGGATTTCTTTTTTTTCTTTCTTTTATTTTATTCTTGTTTATTACTGAAGCTATTTAGTTCCAATGTTTACATTTATCAAATATAAAACATTTAATGACAAACGTCAATACATGCCAAAATCAGTGAAAAGTCCCTTTAAATTCATATCTTAATATCAAAGAATTGCTTCTTCACTTCTTATGCAGTGTTTGCAGGCAGCTCTTGAACTTCTGAATTACCTGGTATTTTTGCAATCAGGAGATCAGTAAACCAGCCAAAAAACTATTTGTTCTACATTGTGAGATAACAGCCAAAGTTTAATGGCATGCATTGGATAATAGGACCTGCTGATTGCACAGTATATTTGCTTTGCAAGATCTCTTTACAAACTGAACAGGATCAAGAGCTGAACAAATTTGGAGGGAAGGTTTCCATAGAACGACAGAATTATCTCTGTTATGCTGACATTTAAATCACCCAGTATGTGTGTGGATAAGACTTGAAGAAATTATTGATGCCATCAATGATGGACACTATAAGGAAAGGATGGCAAAATCATATGTCTCAGTTATCCTTATGAGTCGTACATTTTTTCGGACCGAGCAACAGATTTTATTTTTTTTAAATAACCTGACTTTGTCCATGGACAACCATGTAAATCAATCAATATTCATCGAAGGAATATCCATTTAAAGATTTTTTTACAATTTATTAAATTATCTTTTTTCATGCCCCTGAAATCTTCCCTAGTATTCAGCTTCATTGTTGCTCTATCTATGGTGCTTTTTTTTTAATGTACAATATTATTTATTGAGACCTCTTTCTAGAGTCAACATCCGCACAGTCTGACTGTTACCAGCATAGCTCATATTGTATGTGAGAGCATGAAACCACAATTCCGCGTGAAGATGATCTAGACATACATGGTAATTACCTTAAGCATTTACAGCTAAAAACTGTCCCCAATTTAACAGTCACTTCAAAGACTCTTTTTTTCTTACCACCATGATTGCTTTTCAATATTGATATTAAATAAAATGATAAACAAGCAGTACACCACATCTATCGTCTAAATATTAGGCTTTTAAACAAAAAATTGTAAAATATTTTAATTTATCAATGTGTTTTGTTGTAATATATATATATGGACGAATGGATTTACCCAACTGACAAGTTATATTTTATATCAAGTATCCGTTGGCAAGTTAGATTTTTTGAGATTTCGCCAAAACCTCCAGGGTACAAATTTTTACTGTATTTTTGTTTCCTATTTATTCAAGTTCTTTTGACTAGTGTGAATTAAATGCATTTAAGCTCTCAAACCACCTTTAAATTTATTTAAAATACAGTGCAACATTTAATTATAAGCAGTTATGTAAATGCAGTTTGTATACTGATCAATTATAAAATCAATTTGTCACTTTACATTTAATTATTAGCAGTTTTGTCAATGCGTTTTGTGAACCGATCGATTTTAAAATCAATCTGTTACAATTTATTTAAAAAATCAATACATTTCCAATAATAACCAGATGATGGCATTGAATTTAATTTGTTAAAGCATTTTAAGTATGTTGTTCATATGAAAACAATTTTAGTATACATATTGATTTTCATTAAATACAGGCTACATGTGTTTTTTTCATAAATAAGAATGAAACTATTTAATTAATTTATGTACTGTATGAGTAAAAAAATAACCAAATAAATAGGACATATTAAAATCCTACAATTATTGTTTTAACACATTATCAATTAGCGATAACATTCCCTTATTCATAATGCTGTTATAATACAACACTATGAAATTGGTATGTAATAAGTAAGTTTAATAAAAGACTACGCTCCGCCAAATTTAATTACTCCTTTGGCCAAATAACCACTTCACAAATTTAGTCGAAATACTTTTAAAAAATCATTCAAGTTAATTAAATATATGAAATAATATCAGACTATTATTCCAAATACTGTACATTCATAATAATTATGTAACACATAAAAATTCATCCACAATTTTGATTTTTGGAGCATAGTCCTAGAGGGGGTAATCACGTGAAAGTCAAGATGGCATTTACGTCCATGCTGAGACAGGTATTTTTCGCCATTTTCTACCCTTTATTACTTTCGTTTAGTTTTTAATTAAACAACGCTAATTTTTCAGCCATATCAGTAAGATATGATGAGGGTTTATTTCATATTAAAATTCACTTTTTATCTCGACATTACTCGCTGAGAATTTTCATAGTGGAGCTGTAATAAGGTCATCCTGTGAAGAAATTTTGCAATTAGTAAAGTTGAGAGCGAATATTAATACAAAATAAACGCTTGTAACTTTCTTGCTTACATGGCTAGAAAGTGAGCCGCATTAAAAAAACTAATACAAGTATAAATAAAGTTTATAAAACAACAAAAAATAGCTGTCTCGACATGGGCGTCCCATCTTGACTATCATGTGATAACCCCCTCTGAGTCCAATCTTATTAACCCTTTGCATGCTGGGAAATTTGTCGTCTGCTAAAATGCCGTCTGCTGAATTTCTAAAATTCGCATTTTCTTCATTTTTTTTCAAAGAATACTATCAGAATAGAAAACAGTTTGGATCCTGATGAGACGCCACGTTCTGTGGCGTCTCATCTGGATCCAAACTGTTTGCAAAGGCCTTCAAAATCCGGTTCCAGCACTGAAAGGGTTAATTGTCAGTCACCAGATTTCTTTCCAATTACATTCAAGATAAAAGAAGGACAGCTCACCTACGGACCAGGGTTCCAGCTCAGCTTTGCCATATTTTATTGGTTTGTAACCCTCAAAACCGGCGCACACGTACGCGTGTCCGTCCTGCAGATCCTCAATATCCACCACACGACGCCCGCTACTTGGCGTAAAAATCTGCCTAACACCATACGGCAGACTAAGGTTCGATGGAAGTTTACCCGTAAGATCATTAAGAAGGTCATTGAAATTAAAATAACGATGCGGTGTTATGTACAGCTTCTTTCCTTTGAAGTAACGATCGCCGTTTACGTAAAACCGCACTTTTCTGGGGCGTCTTAGGTCCCGGTAACGATCGTCAATGACATCACGGTGGGCTTGTGAAACTGTTTGAAAGTTAAAGGCCCCGGGACGTCTGTTCATCGTTTCAGTCATTTCAGCAGATTGGTGGTTGAAATTCTGGTAATGAAATATTCAGTTTTCAACTTGCATATCACATGACGTTTCTGGATCATGCACAGCCATGGAATCTGAAAATAATTATAATTGTCATAACATCATGTTTTAATTTTGCAAATTTGCAGCTTGCCATGGAATCTAAAAAATAACATATAAAATAATTATCATTGTAACATTTATGTTGCAACTTTTGCAGTTTCGTTGCTACATCCCCCCTTACAAATAAAAACAAGAGGGCCAAGATGGCCCTAGATCACTCACCTGTAAAATGAGCTTGCCCAGTGGCATGATTTGAACAATCTTTGTCACATATCAAATATCAAAGCTGCGTGCTTTGTGGTTAAAGATAAACAAGATTTTTCAAGCTTTGACCTGGTGACCTAGATTTTGACCCCACATGACCCAATGTCAAACTTTGCCTAGATAACATCAAGAAAAACATCCTGGTCAGGTATCATCATTATTGGACCAAAACTATGGCCTCTAGTGTGTTTACAAGCTCTTGTAAAACAATTTGACCTAGTGACCTAGTTTTTGACCCAGCATGAACCAGTTTCGAACTCGATCGAGGTATCATTGGGACACATCTTCTGACCAAGTTTCATGAAGATCGGACAAGAAATGTGGCCTCTAAAGTGTTTACATGGTTTCTCTATAGCCAAATAAGGAAAACTGCCCCGCCCACTGGCTGCCATGTTTTTAAACGGACCGGAACCACTTTTGAATTCAACCAACATATTATTAAGACATACATTTTGACAAAGTTACATGAAGATTGGGCATGAAATGTGACTTCTACAGTGTTTACAAGTTTGTTTGTTTTTTTGACCTAGTGACCTAGTTTTTGACCCAGCATGACCCAGTTTCGAACTTGATCGAGGTATCATTGGGACAAATCTTCTCACCAAGTTTCATAAATATCAGACAAGAAATGTGGCCTTTAGAGTGTTTACAAGGTTTCTCTATAGCCAAATAAGGAAAACTGCCCCACCCACTGGCGGCCATGTTTTTCAGAGGACCGGAACCACTTTTAAACTCAACCAACATATCATTAAGACATACATTTTGACAAAGTTACATGAAGATTGGGCATAAAATATGACTTCTACAGAGTTTACTAGGTTTTTCTTTTTTTTTACCTAGTTTTTGACCCAGCATGACCCAGTTTCGAACTCGATCGAGGTATCATTGGAAAAAATCTTCTGACCAAGTTTCATGAAGATCTGACAAGAAATGTGGCCTCGAGAGTGTTTATAAGGTTTCTCTTTAGCCAAATAAGGAAAACTGCCCCACCCACTGGCGGCCATGTTTTTCAACGGACCAGAAGCACTTTTGAACTCAACCAACATATCATTAAGACAAACATTTTGACAAAGTTACATTAAGATTGGGCATGAAATGCGACTTCTACAGTGTTTACAAGGTTTTTCTTTTTTTTTACCTAGTGACCTAGTTTTTGACCCGGCATGACCCAGTTTCAAACTCGATCAAGGTATCATTGGGACAAATCTTCTGACCAAATTTCATGAAGATCGGACAAGAAATGTGGCCTCTAGAGTGTTCACAAACCAAATGTGGACAACGGACGGACGTACGACGGACAAAGACCGATCCTAAAAGCTCACCTGAGCAATCAGGTGAGCTTAAAAACAATAGTTGTCTTCAAATATATGGAAAAACCCATCTAATACTTATAAACAAACAACACTGACCCATTTTCTACGCCAGTGGAAGTTTCATCAACTAATAACAGTTGATACAGAAAAATATTTTGTGACAATTGTAAATGAGTTAGCTTCAATTGTACCCCAGATTATAGTGTGTGTGTTTTTTCACAATCCCTCCAATTTGACTGCAGTAAGTTTATTTGGAATAAATCCATTCTTTTTTTTTACCCAATATTTGTTTGTTGACTAACATTGTAGAGAGCCTTAATCTTTTTAAATAACTACTTCTCTTTTCTGCTCCTTTTATGATTTTTCGTTATTATTTCTGGCGTCTTGCTTGTTTTTTTTATATCCAATTAGGCAGTTAAAGCATCAGTTTGCGATGGATTAATGGAAGATAAATATTGCGGAATACTAAATTTATACTGAAACACTTTGCAACACTTTAAAACATGTAATACGTTGTTCTCAGCTAGCTTTTCAGGTCATTGTGGGAAAAACTGTAATTTCTTCCTTAATATAACTCTTTATAATTATTCAAATAAGACACCTTAAAACATGTAATAGGTTGATCTCAGCTACCTTTTCTGGTCATTAAGGGAAAAACTGTAATTTCTGGATTGGGATTTTTTTCTCATGAAAAGTACACTTAATTTTTTGGGACAAACTTCCTCAATATAACTCTTTATATTTATTCAAATAAGAAGAACAAAATCATATAAATTATAGTAATAAACTTTGTAAGATGTAATTGAACTAACATTAAGATATAATAATCATTAGACATTTCTTTCCAAAACGAAAACAAATGTTTTGAAAAAAGGGAAAAAAAATATTCAGGATTTTTTTTACCATTTTGTTTGGGAATGGGTCCGTTTAAGGGACCCGTAGATAGGTGAGGAAACGGCCTGGCTAGAGCCTTGAATATTCTTAATGATAAAACAATCTTTACCTTGGTCCAACAAGAATATAAGTGAAATGGATGAGATTCTCCATAATAATCTTTGTCAAGGAATGCAAAAAGGGTTCATTAGTTCATGAGCTGTTTGTGAACCATTTTTGGTGTTCATGAACAGTTCATGCACTCCTAAAATTGGTTCATGCGCTTCTTGTTCCAATTCATGAACTGCAAATTCATGAACTAAAAATTCCTTATGACAACATTATTTGTTTAATATTCAGTTATTGCTCTTTTTTTAATGTTTTTAAATTTTGACCTGGCACCATGAGGACGCCTCTTTACAATCAGCTATGGACAAGTTTGCTTAGAATTTCCTGGGAAGGTAAACAATTGAGATATTAATCCAGTTAACTCTTTCAGTGCTGGAACCGAATTGTGAAGGCCTTTGCAAACAGTTTGGATCCAGATGAGACGCCACAGAACGTGGCGTCTCATCAGGATCCAAACTGTTTGCTATTCTGATAGTATTGTTTAAAAAAAATCAAAGAAAATGCTAATTTTAGAAATTTAGCAGACAACATTTTAGCAGACGACAAATTTCCCAGCATTCAAAGGGTTATGATCAGGTGAAAACTTGATGTAAACATATGAGCCTCGGTCTATGAAAAGGGGGTTTAATGCATGTGTGTAAAGTGTTGTCCAAAATTAACCTGTGCAGTTTGCACAGGCTAATCAGGGACAACACTTTCCATGTTTATGATATTTTTCTTTTAAAGAAAGTCCCTTCTTAGCAAAATTCTAGATTAGACGGAAAGTGTTGTCCCTGATTAGCCTGTGCAAACTGCACAGGATAATATAGGACAAAACTTTATGCACAA
>VMBQ01009588.1:5180-21326 GCA_007657795.1 Dreissena rostriformis
ATATATATATCATCATATTTATTGCAATGTGAAGCCTGTGTATAAGTACACTCGATAAAGTAAAACAAAATACTTGCGTGTTCAAGTGATTACAGTGTATGATGGACAACAGCTTTAAATTCTAGTCAGACTCAAAACAAAATAACATAACACGATTGGTGTTGCCATTGAAGAACTTTAGCAACAACATGTTTTTCATTTGTAGTTTTTTGTTTAATACAACCATTGTAATTGGATAATGTCGGACCATTGAAATTGACGTTTTCGAAATAACAACATTTCAAAGGGAGAGCACTCTTAAGAATTAGTGACGCGTTAGTGTTCTTAATGACAAAAAGGCTTGAAATTCATGAAAAGAGTGATTCTAATGGGGTGTTTTCGTTCTTTTGGGAAGTATTAGACTTTTCAGTATTTAGTCATAATTTTTTTGGCCTGTCACAAGGACCGGCGATATTAGAAACTTCGCCGGACCGTACAGAATTTTGCCAGACAAGACCGGCGGTCCGGCCTTTTCAGGAAGCCTGAGTAGTAGTGGTAGTAGTAGTGAAAATTTTAATATTTTTAAATCATTGAACGAATACAAAACGTATTTCGGATTGTGTGTTTGTCATGCATATTTGTTAATTTCGATAGGAATAAAATAACTCCCTTTAGGTCAGAATGGTAAGCATTCGATACAAACGCCATGAAGAAATAGTGTGGTTTAAAATACATTATGATAAAGGGATGGACGAACAGAACATGTAAGTGCATATAGTTGAAACTTTATTGTTATAAGAATTGGATTAAAGCTGTCATTGAGGTTAATAAAATTGAGTCTTTGTTTTGGCTTTTTCATATTTATTTTTTAATTTCTAATGATAAAAAATAAAAATCAGTTTTTTGTTTTGCTGTTGCACATTGTTTTCAATTTCCAACATTAAAAATATCACATTCTCAATTCATTTTTTATTTCTTCTCATAATTTCAATTGGAAAGTATAAAAAGACCAGTTTAATAAGGAACTATTTTTTACGTGACATAATCGGTAGTAATTCGTTCGTAAGGAATGTTGTGTACATGTAGGAGCTGATCAGAATAATTATTTTGTTATATTAATTAATCATTTGTCTTTGATAAAATGTGTTAGCGGCATAATTTCAAATGATGCAAGATAAATAGAATACATGGTTGGTGCCGAGATGGAGAAAGTTTATCTGGTTCGGCCTGAAAAAAAAAGCTCGCTAAAGCTCGCCCTATTTTCTTTTTCTAAGCCTCACCGGATAAACTTTCTCCATCTTCGGCCCGAAAAAAAAAGCTCGCCCTATTTTCTTTTTCTAAGCCTCACAGGATAAACTTTCTCCATCTTGGCACCAACCATGTATTCTCTATATATCGCAATCATTGGATCCCGCAAACCATAAAACAATGGCTCTGTAGTGTATGTGAATTTTAGAAAATAAAAAGAACAATAAATAGAAACAAGAGCACCGCATAGCGGGTGCCAACGCTCGGCTGTGGGTGCTTGGATTAGTTTTTTTACCTTTGACCTTGAAGGTCATCATTGACCTTGACCTTTTCACCATTAAAAATGTGCAGGTCAATGAGATACACATGAAAAACCATTTTTTTTTACCTTTGACCTTGAAGGATGACCATTACCTTTCACCACTCAAATTTTGCAGCTCCATGAGATACACATGCATGCCAAATATCAAGTTGCTATCTTCAATATTGCAAAAGTTATGGCCAATGTTAAAGTTTTCGGACGAAGACGATGCGGAAAGACGAGAGGGCTATGACAATACCTCGGGTTTTCTTCGAAAACAGCCGAGCTAAAAAACAAAGATAATAATGGAAGTAATGTGTTTAAAAAGCTCTGAAGTAATGTAGATTTTGATTTAGAACATGAAGAAAGAAACAATATTCAAGGAAAAATAGAACCATGACTACGAACACTTAATGGGCTCACACTTACCTCTTTCCCAGTTTCGAAGTCCTCCACCACAAGCAAAGCATCTGACAAAGTCTGCAACTCCTGTAACTCAATTTATATATCCAAATCCTGATAAACATCAAATGCAAACTTAAAATATATTAGTAAGGGGAAATCTGTCATTCTTTACATAAACATCAACCAATCCAGAGAGCTCAAAATGCAAATTTTGAAAGTAATAACTGGATTAATAGCCAATGTCACTATTGATTGACTCCTGAGAATTTGCAAAAGAAAACACCAACGAAACATGACACCTACCAACGTGGAAAAAGCCCAGTTCTGCAAGCTGTCTTGTATCCTGATCCAGATGTGCCGGCCAATCTGTGAACGTGTCAATCCTCGCCTGAAGGTTGTTGTACTCGGGATGTCGAGGTCTCTCAATATAAATACCCGTGGTGAGATCCACATTCAGTCTGGGATCATCGGGACCTCGGGGTTGGGATGATCGCTCCAAGACTGCAGAGACGGTCTTCAGAGGCGTCGATGATTGTTGCAGAGCGACGTTGGCTCTACGAGGTTCGGTTTCGCGGGGCTGACTTACTGCAGTCTGCTGAGGTGGCGTAGTGGTGGTTTGAGTTTGCCCGGCAATGGTTGCAGAGGAACTACTTCTTGTGACTGTCTCTGTTGTGAAGGGTAGATTGGTCAATGGAGCAGACGAGCTTCTGAGGGGTTGTGATGGCTGGGGAGTGGCGACAGGTAAACTTTGGGCTGAAAATGAACCAATATTCTAGTATGTCACATGTTTGGTGTATACATAAATGAAACATATTGATTACAACTTGTAAATCAGTAAAGTTTTAAGTGCACAGTCAACATTTTAATATTCTGAAGATAAATCATAATATAATTTGTTTTTATGCCCCCTTCTTCGAAGAAGAGGGGGTATATTGTTTTTGGCCTGTCTGTCATTCTGTCTGTCCGTCATTCTGTCTGTCCCAAAACTTAAACCTTGGTCATAACTTTTGCAATATTGAAGATAGCAACTTGATATTTGGCATGCATGTGTATCTCATGGAGCTGCACATTTTGAGTGGTGAAAGGTCAAGGTCATCCTTCAAGGTCAAAGATCAAATATATGGGTCAAATTGGCTCAAAAGGGGGCATTGTGTTTCTGACAAACACATCCCTTGTTCTTTTGTGTTTTAAATTTAAGAAAATATATTCAACATCATTCATTTCCTAAATTGGTTACTAGTCATGCAAATAGTATAACAAGGGAGATAATTGTATTGGACATTTTGATTAAATAACTAACAACTCACACCATAATGCGTACACATATCTTAACTAAGAACTGTTATCAAGATTTATTTATTTTTTGCATTGATATATTATACTAAAACTCAGAAAGTTTGATGTGTTGATGATTGCCGATTGCTTTCTTGAAATATGAGCGATTATGTTGCAAAGTTTACACTCAGAATGAAGAAGCGTGTATGTTACATGCTCAAATTTGTTATACAGATTTATAGAAATCTTCAAAAGCACTAAAGACTGGCTTTTAAACAGAAAGACTTATTAACATCAAAACTGCTACACAAATACAAGAATGACAAGAGTTCTGCGGTGGGTGACATATGCCCCCAAAACAGGGCCTTGATTTTCACACTTATTGTGACAGTGACCTTAACCTTTGATCTAGTGATCCCAATTTCAATAGGGGTCATCTACTGTCCAAGGCAAATGTACATGCCATGTATCAAGTCAATCAGTCAATTGGTTGACAAGTTATTGATCGGAAACGATTTCACGCTTATTGTGACAGTGACATTGACCTAGTGACCCCAATTTCAAGGGATCATCTACTGTCCAAGGCCAATGCACATGTGAAGTATCAAGCCAATCGGTCAATCCGTTCACAAGTTATTGATCGTAAACAAACTGGTCTACTGACAGACACACAGACCGACCGACCTTCATCCAGCAAAACAATATACATGTACCCCCTCTTCTTCGAAGGGGGACATAAAAATGTACAAGTAAAAATGCAAAGTAAGTAAATTATCAAATAACACACATGAAAGCTTGTAGGAACAAATAATCTTTAAAAAAAATACACAATCACATTGAAGTATGCGGAAATTTCATGCATATACAAGTAAGCTTTACTTTTATTTTCCAGACAGTATTTGCATTTATTTAAGAATAAAACTACATTGTTTACTTTACAAAGCAATCTTATAAAACTACCAGTCATTGTAATTAAACATTACAACAGAATTTTCATTTGATTAACTATACAATACTTCTCAAGGATCAGTCAAACTTGTATGGCATTGAATGACAAATGAAATGAGTTGAAATTGAAATATGGCATTAATTTTAAGTGCCATAAAATAAACTATGAAACTAACATTATCACGATTTATTATTACGATTTATTATTACGAAAGATCACCTTTTCTTTACAAGGAAGTTTTTCACTAGCACTTAAAGGGACTGTAAACCACGAATGACGAAAAAAAAAAAGTTCTAAAATACTGTATTTTTCTTACAATTATTAGGTTATACTGAATAAAATATCACGACTGGTATATTACATTACTTGAAAACAGTTCATATTTTCAGTATATTCAGTAATATAAGTACATCGCGAAAATAGGTGACATAACGATATACACACTATAAATAACGTAAGTACATTGATCATTTTATAAATAAAATATATACAATTCACTACGCATGCGCAATTTGCATTCCTGGGTTTACCACGTGACCATGAATCATTTATTTTTGTATTTATTAATTTTTACTGGGTATGCATACCCAGTCAAAATAAATAAATGAAAAAATAAATAAAAATTAAAAAAACAACTTTTTTCAAGTAATGTTATATACCAGTCGTGATATTTTAATCAATTTAAACTAATAATTGTAAACAAATACAGTATTTTAGAACTTTTCTTTTTAGTCATTCGTGGTTAACAGTCCCTTTAAAGAAATAGGGAAGAAAAATGATATCATTTTACAGTGGAAAAGACAGGTCATAATGTTCTCAGACAAATCACAACTGTACACATCATGAGGAAGTGTAACCAATACCAGGAATAGGGAACTACAACCAACAAATCAGCAGATAAATGTTTCATTTAAATTATTTCATTGAAAGTTTTCACATTTAAATCATTTGTATTGAAAGTTTTTACATTTAAATCATTTGCATCGAACGTTTATAAAGGAGACACGTCAGCAATACCTGATAGCAATTTACAGCCTTATTTGCACATTCAAGTGATCAATAAGTGCTCTCCAGGACAGGATGTCATTATTTAAAATTGTTTAAATTTAAAATTGGAATATCAATAACCAAACTTTTATAAAGAGATAAAAAAGATGAACATAGGATTTTCAAAAAGACTGTTTTTAATGTATTACTAGTATGTCAACCCCATTTTAATTGTTGTCAAATATTATAAATGAATGCAATTATCAGTTTTTCTGCGTTATGTGTATTACTATATCTGCTTGCACCCGTGTAGTTTTAGTCATATGAAGCTGAAATTTGGCAACAAGAAAAAAATCAGCCAGAAAAAAAAACAGTTTCCATTCTGGTAATCACTGATTAATATTTTTTTTTTTTTATTCAACTGAGTTGACCATTTGCTTTTTGTCAATCCAACCTATCATGAGTTTATACAATGTATTTGTAAAGCACAAAGTTGGATAAACCAATAAATTTACAGCAAATCATTTGATAAGCAATACAAATTCAGAGCCACAGACTTCTCCACTGGTTCAGTCAGAGGAAGGTGTCAGTTCAGCACCTAGTCATTGAATGGTTGGGGGTTAAGGTTCTTTCCTGACAAGCTCATACCTGCAAACGCTCCATGGCCCACTGGTCCTCCACCAAACATGTCCGATGGCCGGATTCCTGATACTGAAAGGTCCACAGTACATATAGAGAATATTATGTGAGTTTTGGATAAAGATCAAGTTTATCATGCTTGGCAAGCCTTGCCCTACCATGGTTCTGANTGGTGAAAGGTCAAGGTCATCCTTCAAGGTCAAAGATCAAATATATGGGTCAAATTGGCTCAAAAGGGGGCATTGTGTTTCTGACAAACACATCCCTTGTTCTTTTGTGTTTTAAATTTAAGAAAATATATTCAACATCATTCAGTTCCTAAATTGGTTACTAGTCATGCAAATAGTATAACAAGTGAGATAATTGTATTGGACATTTTGATTAAATAACTAACAACTCACACCATAATGCATACACATATCTTAACTAAGAACTGTTATCAAGATTTATTTATTTTTTGCATTGATATATTATACTAAAACTCAGAAAGTTTGATGTGTTGATGATTGCCGATTGCTTTCTTGAAATATGAGCGATTATGTTGCAAAGTATACACTCAGAATGAAGAAGCGCATATGTTACATGCTCAAATTTGTTATACAGATTTATAGAAATCTTCAAAAGCACTAAAGACTGGCTTTTAAACAGAAAGACTTATTAACATCAAAACTGCTACACAAATACAAGAATGACAAGAGTTCTGCGGTGGGTGACATATGCCCCCAAAACAGGGCCTTGATTTTCACACTTATTGTGACAGTGACCTTAACCTTTGATCTAGTGATCCCAATTTCAATAGGGGTCATCTACTGTCCAAGGCAAATGTACATGCCATGTATCAAGTCAATCAGTCAATTGGTTGACAAGTTATTGATCGGAAACGATTTCACGCTTATTGTGACAGTGACATTGACCTAGTGACCCCAATTTCAAGGGATCATCTACTGTCCAAGGCCAATGCACATGTGAAGTATCAAGCCAATCGGTCAATCCGTTCACAAGTTATTGATCGGAAACAAACTGGTCTACTGACAGACACACAGACCGACCGACCTTCATCCAGCAAAACAATATACAATGTACCCCCTCTTCTTCGAAGGGGGACATAAAAATGTACAAGTAAAAATGCAAAGTAAGTAAATTATCAAATAACACACATGAAAGCTTGTAGGAACAAATAATCTTTAAAAAAAATACACAATCACATTGAAGTATGCGGAAATTTCATGCATATACAAGTAAGCTTTACTTTTATTTTCCAGACAGTATTTGCATTTATTTAAGAATAAAAGTACATTGTTTACTTTACAAAGCAATCTTATAAAACTACCAGTCATTGTAATTAAACATTACAACAGAATTTTCATTTGATTAACTATACAATACTTCTCAAGGATCAGTCAAACTTGTATGGCATTGAATGACAAATGAAATGAGTTGAAATTGAAATATGGCATTAATTTTAAGTGCCATAAAATAAACTATGAAACTAACATTATCACGATTTATTATTACGATTTATTATTACGAAAGATCACCTTTTCTTTACAAGGAAGTTTTTCACTAGCACTTAAAGGGACTGTAAACCACGAATGACGAAAAAAAAAAAGTTCTAAAATACTGTATTTTTCTTACAATTATTAGGTTATACTGAATAAAATATCACGACTGGTATATTACATTACTTGAAAACAGTTCATATTTTCAGTATATTCAGTAATATAAGTACATCGCGAAAATAGGTGACATAACGATATACACACTATAAATAACGTAAGTACATTGATCATTTTATAAATAAAATATATACAATTCACTACGCATGCGCAATTTGCATTCCTGGGTTTACCACGTGACCATGAATCATTTATTTTTGTATTTATTAATTTTTACTGGGTATGCATACCCAGTCAAAATAAATAAATGAAAAAATAAATAAAAATTAAAAAAACAACTTTTTTCAAGTAATGTTATATACCAGTCGTGATATTTTAATCAATTTAAACTAATAATTGTAAACAAATACAGTATTTTAGAACTTTTCTTTTTAGTCATTCGTGGTTAACAGTCCCTTTAAAGAAATAGGGAAGAAAAATGATATCATTTTACAGTGGAAAAGACAGGTCATAATGTTCTCAGACAAATCACAACTGTACACATCATGAGGAAGTGTAACCAATACCAGGAATAGGGAACTACAACCAACAAATCAGCAGATAAATGTTTCATTTAAATTATTTCATTGAAAGTTTTCACATTTAAATCATTTGTATTGAAAGTTTTTACATTTAAATCATTTGCATCGAACGTTTATAAAGGAGACACGTCAGCAATACCTGATAGCAATTTACAGCCTTATTTGCACATTCAAGTGATCAATAAGTGCTCTCCAGGACAGGATGTCATTATTTAAAATTGTTTAAATTTAAAATTGGAATATCAATAACCAAACTTTTATAAAGAGATAAAAAAGATGAACATAGGATTTTTAAAAAGACTGTTTTTAATGTATTACTAGTATGTCAACCCCATTTTAATCGTTGTCAAATATTATAAATGAATGCAATTATCAGTTTTTCTGCATTATGTGTATTACTATATCTGCTTGCACCCGTGTAGTTTTAGACATATGAAGTTGAAATTTGGCAACAAGAAAAAATCAGCCAGAAAAAAAAAAGTTTCCATTCTGGTAATCACTGATTAATATTAGTTTTTTTTTATTCAACTGAGTTGACCATTTGCTTTTTGTCAATCCAACCTATCATGAGTTTATACAATGTATTTGTAAAGCACCAAGTTCGATAAACCAATAAATTTACAGCAAATCATTTGATAAGCAATTAAAATTCAGAGCCACAGACTTTTCTCCACTGGTTCAGTCAGAGGAAGGTGTCAGTTCAGCACCTAGTCATTGAATGGTTGGGGGTTAAGGTTCTTTCCTGACAAGCTCATACCTGCAAACGCTCCATGGCCCACTGGTCCTCCACCAAACATGTCCGATGGCCGGATTCCTGATACTGAAAGGTCAACAGTACATATAGAGAATATTATGTGAGTTTTGGATAAAGATCAAGTTTATCATGCTTGGCAAGCCTCGCGCTTCCATGGACCTGAGCCTCGCATTGAAAACTTTATCTTTATCCAAAACTCACATAATATTCTCTATATGTTTCCTCCCTTTTTAATTTATAATTATCAAATATCCAATTTTTGGAAAACCTGAGTGTGATCTAAAAATACCAATAGTATAGAGCTCAAGATTATACGATCGTTGTTATATTATCAATTTTCATCTGGTAATAGGATAAAATGACATGTGACTCGTAACTATGTACCATAAAAGATGTAATGGGTATACTAGGAAGTAAAAAAACAGACTCTTAAAAGTAAATTATTCATATCAATTATGTAGTACTGATTCAACTGTTTTTTTCTTTCTAAGATTTCATTATCAATTTTACTTGCTACAAATGAATGCATGTAATAAACCATTAGGTCTCCTCTATCATATCACTACATAAATCTGATTTCACATTTTTGTGAGAAATTCAGTTAAACATTTAATGGACTTCATATTTATCTTTTGAACATGCTGTTAAGTTCTGGCGTTCAAAAGAGTTTAAAATACAATTTTTGACAGTGCTGTACTAAATTATAAACCTTGAGACAAAATCAATTTATAGAACCAAAAATCTTTTTTAAAAGCAGATGACTATTTCAGTAATTGCTTTGTAACAAGTTTATTTTCATTCAATTTAAATAAACTGTGCAGAATTCAGTGTACACAAAGCAAATTGTTCTGTGTGTGCAAGGTCTCATTTAAACTTCACAGGCTAGTGAGTTTATCTTACTAGCCTCAAAACTACATGTACATGACTACACCTCATGATGCAAAGAGAATATCTTACTATCCTCCAAACTACAATGTACATGTATAAGCCACAGGGTGTACTTAAATTAATCTTAATTTGCATTTTTCTGTAAAGGAACATTACATTTTGAGGTGAAAATGTTAGTGCAGTAATATTCCCACACATGCCACTTTTGCCACAAGTATGCCCAATCCTTAGATAAATACCAAGAAGAATTACTTTCAGAACACTTGTAATAATAATCCAAAACCCATCCTTAAATACCTAAAACGGATCTGATTGCTATCAACATGAACATGAAATTACAAGCTGTGTCAATAACAGTAAAACATCTGCATCTTCTGAAAAAACTCCCAGTTACCAGTATCCTTTATGTAAATCTCAACAAAGGTGCATTGTGAACTCTCAGAGCAGTCCATGCACATGATCTTACCACCAATATTTCATTCATATCAAGACAATCAGTAATTTTTAAAACAACTCATAATTTCCCTGTGTGAGATGTTTAACCAGTACTGAGTACACATTCTAATGCCAGTCAATGAAAACTGCCCTACTTAAATCAGAGCTATGGGAAGAATTGCCATAGTTTCAAGAGGTAGGAGAAGAATGGCCATAAAAAGGATTTCATATCCGATTCTCACACAAGTTATGTGGTCACTAATTGTACACAACAGGAGGTTTTCAAGTGCATTCTCAACGTGGTAATTATTTGTGGTGAACAGATGTAAACAGAAAGCCACATGTCTCTCATTTCTCAAATATATCATAAGTCTTGAATACTGAGAACGCATCCTCAAAATTGTAAACCACAGGATGTTATCAAGTGCTTTCTCTACTAAGTATATTTAATTGTTAACGGATGTAATAACAATGCCACATATCTCCTTTCACAAGTATGCCATTACCCTTTAATACTGAGTAACCATCCTTGAACTTGAAATAAATCTTAATTTCATCAACCTGAAGCCACATGCCGTTTACAGTACAAGATGAAGATAACGTTGTAATACGCCATTTTGGAACAAAATCCCCAAGGTTATCTGCATTTATCTCAGCAGAAGTGCATTTGTCATTTGAACTCAGAGCAGTCCATGCACACTATCTTACCACTTCTATCCTGATCACTGTACCCAGCTCTAAGAATCTGAGCCTGTCTGTTCTCTGGGTCCTCAGTGGGCTGAGCAAGAATGCTGCGTGGTCCCTGAGATTATACAGAAAATATATATAGCACCGTTACAGCATTAATATAACATACAAATAACATACATATAAATAACTTCTCTTATTTTGTTTCCTATGACAAATGTTTTTTTAACAAACAATCGATGCCATAACAACTCAGATTCAAATGACAACGATATCAAACTACACAGAAATTCTTAAAGAATGATCTTATAACAAAAATATTTAACATCACATCTTAAATGACAAAAAAACATACATAACTATCAAATTTCTTAAAAATTCTTTACAATTCATTGTTAGCAGATGAGCAATGCTAATACTGGAAGTGCAACTTATTTACTGCAATGTAACCTGTGTTAATGTGAATCATAGGAAGGCCATGTTTTTGCGGGAAAATGGTTCTTTCATGTAAGTAAAATGTTGATTTATATGGATAATGGCTTGAGAGTTTAGAAGTGTTTCATGCAGTATACAATGTAAATAGGTGCTTGATTTTTCATTTTTTGTTCCTTTAACTTTCAAGATACTTTCATGGTCCACTTGTGTAAAGAAAGAGAACATTAAGAAGTCGCTGAAACGCTAACATTACTTCCATGTCATACATTATACTGAAAGTTAGATATATCAACACTATTTTTAGAAAGTCTGTTTTTCCGATGAGATCAACTGTACATAAACGGTTTACAGTACGATAAAGACAATATTGAAACAGCAGATAAAGTTCAACATTCTTTTGTAAAGGTACGGCATTTATATAGGAAAATTATAATAACACATACAAGAACTAAAAAGTTCACATTCGCATAATATGGTAGTGAAACTATTATTAAAGCTTAAATAATAGTAATTGTATGTTCAGATTACATAATCACTGTTTCGTTGGGATATAATTGCTGTTTCGGCCTTGAACATTTATAATTAACAATGGCTAAGGGGAAACAGAAACACATAAAACCTGTCATTTTAAAAAATACTATGAAAACTTAAAGATAAGATTCAAGGCCTTTGGCATAGACTGACGTAACAATGTCAGCCGTTTGACTAACTTTGACATTCAATCCAAGCCTACACAAAATTTGTTTAAAGAATGATGAATTCCAATCCATATTTACTTTACACAAAACTGTGTAAAGGGCAAAACTAAATGTCTTCGGACTTACCCACTTGTCTGAGGCTGACTAACATGTCATTAAGAGCAATAATATAATTAGTAATGCAACTATGATAACAGTAGTTTGTGTACAATGCTTCACACAAGAGTAATGAAAACATACATTTAAAATGAAAAAATTAAACTTATATAATACTACTAACAACACAATGGCTGGAAATTTTTCCTTTGAATCATCTCTCTTATTATTACTCGATATATCAGGTTATATATCCCGATAAAAAAGCGACCTTGAAGCGAGTTAGAACCACTTAACATGCAAGTTAATAGGCTGATTAGATAATAAATTTATCTATAAATCAATAAAACTACCTCTTCAGACTCCGTTATCTGTGCATGGCCAAGGCGTTCTGTCAGGGGAGACACAGGGTTCTGATTGGTCGATGCAGACGAGGCATTTCTACGTGCAGCAGCCGCAGCATCAAACTGCCTTATAATCTCAGGTGTTGCTGGATGATTAAAGTTGGCAGGGCTTTGGCCATGAGGGAATATGGAACCAGACGGGGTCGGCTGAGATATAGAACTTGATGGGGTCGGTCGAGCGGTACTGGTTGCAGCGGGAGACTGGGATACACCCGTGGCCGAGGCATCTCGCACATTGACATTGGCAGCGCTGGCAGCTCTCTGGGGACCGTCGTCTGCTGCTATGGAAATATTTCTACGTGTACCCTCTCCACTGTTGTTACGGTGTAGTGGGCAGTTAGGGGATAATCTCCTATGTGTCTCCTCCACATTTTCTAATAATGTCCATTCCTCATGCATTGTATCACATGCAAAGCATCGAGTGGCATTAGGACCTCGATTGTGATCATGATAGAAACCATTTCTAGCCAGGGCGATGCCGTTTCCTTCACCTTCATAATTGTTGAACGTTATGAACCTCAGCCATTCAAACTGCATTTCTTCCTCACGAGTCAATGGTTCTCCAGTGTTCACTCTATTGAAGAATGACCGAAGTCCATTAACAATAACAGTTTGGTGCAACAAATAATTATCATCAACCTCAAATCTCTGAGCTACATCTTTTGCTATTTGCTGTAATTCTTGCTGAGTTCTCTCACAATATTCTCTAAGAACAGCTCTCCAAGACAGCCAAGAGTCTGTTTCTGTGCTTGTTTGAGTCATTATTCCAGAATCATCACTCTCAAGCTCCCGTCGAATCAAAGTTTGTTTAGATAACATATCACCCACTGGCTTATTCATAGAACCACTGCCCGTCATTGTTTGGGAGGTACCATTGCACTTTTCGACCCTAGTTTTACCCATTTTAAACGTGTGCTTTTTGACAAAATGTTCGGAGTCATATCTTACATTTCTGTGTCCCTTTTTAATATCGTTGTCAGAGTTAAGTCGCCTTATCATTTGCCGTCTCTTAGACCTATCTGACTTAAGCTTCACTGTTTTGTGAAGTTTGTTAGAATTTTTATCAAGACTACTCTCATAAGAGCTCTCCGTTGAATAAACACTGAATACAGAATGTACACTATGAGGAAAGTGCAACAATGTTCCTGTTTTCTGACTTTTTCTTTTTCGTCTTTTTTTCTTTTTCTTTTTATTCAATGAGTTCTGTCTACATAAAGATGAGATTGATGATTCAGCAGAAAACATTTCTTTTTTTTCCTGACAGCACACATTATCATCATCCAACGAATCATGCTCATTGTGAAGGGGTCCATTTTCATCAATTTTTGAGGTATGACCTTTTCTTAACTCACCAAGATCTATTATTAACTTAACGTTATGTGCAACAACTTTAAATGTTGGTTCAACATTTGTTTCTGATTTGCCAACACTTTGTGTTTGATCTTGATCAGTTTCTCTACATTCACTGTCACACATCTGTACATTATCTTGCACAGGTTTTGGTAGACCCCTATGCTGCTCATAAAATTGTTCGTTATGTGTGGTTTCCAAATGACCAAGGCCATTTCCACAATGTTTAGGTGATGTACTGCTTATCTCCTCTATAGGAATGTTTTCTTTGAAACAATTGAGGCTTTTCACAGAATTGGTTTCAAAGTGGTGGCTATTAGCACTCTTAGAATGAGTACAGTCCTTATGAATGCAAGTGCACCCACCCTTCATACAAGTATCGTTGTTGTTGATTCTTGTTTTGTCAGCTTGGTCTTCATTCATAATAGACCTGCTGTTATTTTGCTTGAAGGAAACTTCGTTGTAGTCATCAAAAGCATTTAAATCTCTAGTATGTTCCAATGAAAAGGCTGTCGTTTCCAATGGAATATCATCTTCATCATCACTTATAGTTTCTGAGCCTACTCCCCTTAAAATATCGTCATAATTTGATACAAAACTGGAATCACAGTCGCTGGCTGACTGGTCATCTGAAATATAATAAACAATAGGTATATTTTGAGAATACAAATGTAGTCTTATTTAACTCAAACATAATTTATAACAAGCAAATTCGTAGAATTGATATCCCCCGCAACATATATTTTGTTTGAGGATGGGTGCAAATCCGACGGATGAACATACTACGATACAAAGGGCCATTACTCTGTTATAAACTGATGGTGTACAATGCCATTTGGCGTGCATCATCCTCTTATCCATATATATACTAGGGATGGGAACGAATACTGGAAATGATATTTGTCTTTATTCAAATATATTCGAATATTAGTTCGAATATATTCAAATATTCGATTTTTTAACCTTATATTAAAATGTCCGAACTTATGACAGTACGGAGCAAACAACTGTTTCTGATTGCCACAAATGCCACTATAAATCGTATCTTATGTGCAGCTTTAAAAAACAGGATGGAGTATATTTTTTTTTAAGATCATTGATTATTATGCTCTTTTTAAAAATAAATTAATGTTTAGTTTCATAAGATGTAAGTAATTTCAGGAAAACACATTACCGTATTTCTAATTTATTTCAATACTTATAATTGATCTGGATTCCTTTCATCGATACTATTTAAGCTTTTGGTTTCGCTATTTTTTCTGGAATAAAGAACGATTTACGAACGATTCAATCGATTTAGATTTGATAAACTAAATTATGATAAGATAATCATTGATTTGATATATGGATAACAAAAATTAATGAAAACATACAGTCCCGCGAGTTATGTGCTTGTTCCGGCGTCCCGATTTGAGACAATTTGTCCAGATATTTGTAAAAATGTTCTATAAGTTCACAATAAAATTCGCTATTCAAGCTCTGTGTGGCTTATAGTTACCATCGCTAATCCCTTTATTGCCCCCTATTGACAACCCAGTTCTACTTCTCGAGTGCAACATTTCCGGCGCGTAGACAGCTCTGTTAGACTGCATTTAAGATTTAAGGTGAACCAATCGCGAGGAAAAATGAGCATTTTCAACGCTTAAACTTGTTTTGTTTTCTGTACTCTTCAATATATATAAGGAACAGTAAGCTAAGTGAACAAAACAATAACTAGACTTATAAACTATGTAAGAATTAAATTAAATAAAGCTTAATTGAAGCATAATGTTAGTGATGATACTTATATTAATTCGGTAATTTGAAACGAATGAAGTTATCATTTTAAGTCCCCAATATTTAATGCTTAATGGCATGACCATTAAATACATATTAGCTATTTAAATACAAACTTCAGTTAATGTGATATTCAATGCATGTGCTTTCGTTCCAAAGAATTATTTTATGTCTATTTTACTCATTTCATATTTCAGATATAGATTCTATCTTGCAAAACGCAGTGTTGCAAAACGCACACTTTTATTGCTTCAAACTTTTTACAGCCGGGATTCGATCATAAATTTCTTGAAGTTATGTACAAAAGCATGAAACTGTATTTACCTGAGATTCGATAACAAATCTTGTGATAACATATTTTAAAAATTATGTGTTCGTTTCGTGTTATTGCTTCATTGCACCCTACTTCGGTCCATGTGAATTACCGTGTCGCTAATGTAGACTAACCACAATATTTATTTATCATCACGATGAATTAATGAGTTTTGTGCTTCAGTGCGTAAACATCATAACCAGACAGATCCTTTTAAAGCTCCATTAACACTCAAAATCAACGAATATTTCGTTAATTATTTCGTAAAATAAAGTTTACCCATACAAAATCAGTGTTCCGTATATAATAGCCATAATTTCAACGCTAGAT